>JAAOOA010001959.1:70000-75000 GCA_012861695.1 Trematomus loennbergii
CATGAGTCAGCATTATGAGTCCTAAACCCTGACATGAGTCAGCATTATGACATGAGTCAGCATTATGAGTCCTAAACCCTGACATGAGTCAGCATTATGAGTCCTAAACCCTGACATGAGTCAGCATTATGAGTCCTGAACCCTGACATGAGTCAGCATTATGAGTCCTAAACCCTGACATGAGTCAGCATTATGAGTCCTGAACCCTGACATGAGTCAGCATTATGACATGAGTCAGCATTATGAGTCCTAAATCCTGACATGAGTCAGCATTCTGACATGAGTCAGCATTATGAGTCCTAACCCTGACATGAGTCAGCATTCTGACATGAGTCAGCATTATGAGTCCTAACCCTGACATGAGTCAGCATTATGAGTCCTAAACCCTGACATGAGTCAGCATTATGAGTCCTAAAAGCTGACATGAGTCAGCGTTATGAGTCCTGACATGAGTCAGCATTATGAGTCCTGAACCCTGACATGAGTCAGCATTATGACATGAGTCAGCATTATGAGTCCTAAACCCTGACATGAGTCAGCATTATGAGTCCTAACCCTGACATGAGTCAGCATTATGAGTCCTAAACCCTGACATGAGTCAGCATTATGAGTCCTAACCCTGACATGAGTCAGCATTATGAGTCCTAAACCCTGACATGAGTCAGCATTATGAGTCCTAAACCCTGACATGAGTCAGCATTATGAGTCCTAAACCCTGACATGAGTCAGCATTATGAGTCCTGAACCCTGACGTGAGTCAGCATTATGAGTCCTAAACCCTGACATGAGTCAGCATTATGAGTCCTAAACCCTGACATGAGTCAGCATTAATGAGTCCTAAACCCTGACATGAGTCAGCATTATGAGTCCTGAACCCTGACGTGAGTCAGCATTATGAGTCCTAAACCCTGACATGAGTCAGCGTTATGAGTCCTGACATGAGTCAGCGTTAATGAGTCCTAAACCCTGACATGAGTCAGCATTATGAGTCCTGAACCCTGACGTGAGTCAGCATTATGAGTCCTAAACCCTGACATGAGTCAGCGTTATGAGTCCTGACATGAGTCAGCGTTAATGAGTCCTAAACCCTGACATGAGTCAGCATTATGAGTCCTGAACCCTGACGTGAGTCAGCATTATGAGTCCTAAACCCTGACATGAGTCAGCATTATGAGTCCTGAACCCTGACATGAGTCAGTTATGAGTCCTAACCCTGACATGAGTCAGCATTATGAGTCCTAAACCCTGACATGAGTCAGCATTATGAGTCCTAAACCCTGACATGAGTCAGCATTATGAGTCCTAAACCCTGACATGAGTCAGCATTATGAGTCCTGAACCCTGACGTGAGTCAGCATTATGAGTCCTAAACCCTGACATGAGTCAGCATTATGAGTCCTAAACCCTGACATGAGTCAGCATTAATGAGTCCTAAACCCTGACATGAGTCAGCATTATGAGTCCTGAACCCTGACGTGAGTCAGCATTATGAGTCCTAAACCCTGACATGAGTCAGCGTTATGAGTCCTGACATGAGTCAGCGTTAATGAGTCCTAAACCCTGACATGAGTCAGCATTATGAGTCCTGAACCCTGACGTGAGTCAGCATTATGAGTCCTAAACCCTGACATGAGTCAGCGTTATGAGTCCTGACATGAGTCAGCGTTAATGAGTCCTAAACCCTGACATGAGTCAGCATTATGAGTCCTGAACCCTGACGTGAGTCAGCATTATGAGTCCTAAACCCTGACATGAGTCAGCATTATGAGTCCTGAACCCTGACATGAGTCAGCATTATGAGTCCTAACCCTGACATGAGTCAGCATTATGAGTCCTAAACCCTGACATGAGTCAGCATTATGAGTCCTAAACCCTGACATGAGTCAGCATTATGAGTCCTAAACCCTGACATGAGTCAGCATTATGAGTCCTGAACCCTGACGTGAGTCAGCATTATGAGTCCTAAACCCTGACATGAGTCAGCATTATGAGTCCTAAACCCTGACATGAGTCAGCATTAATGAGTCCTAAACCCTGACATGAGTCAGCATTATGAGTCCTGAACCCTGACGTGAGTCAGCATTATGAGTCCTAAACCCTGACATGAGTCAGCGTTATGAGTCCTGACATGAGTCAGCGTTAATGAGTCCTAAACCCTGACATGAGTCAGCATTATGAGTCCTGAACCCTGACGTGAGTCAGCATTATGAGTCCTAAACCCTGACATGAGTCAGCGTTATGAGTCCTGACATGAGTCAGCGTTAATGAGTCCTAAACCCTGACATGAGTCAGCATTATGAGTCCTGAACCCTGACGTGAGTCAGCATTATGAGTCCTAAACCCTGACATGAGTCAGCATTATGAGTCCTGAACCCTGACATGAGTCAGCATTATTATATGTGCTTCTGAAGGGGTTCTCAGACCTTCTCCAGGTACTGGTCCATGTTCTGGCGGGTGATTGACGGGTCGGTGATGAAGTCAAACAGTTCTCTGACCGTCATCACTGGCACGCCGCGCTTCATAAAGAAATCTGGAAACACAAACAGACGGGCCGTCAGAACCTGACGTGAGGTTCTGCAGGAGGTTCATGTTAGGAAACTCTCCCAGGTCTTAAGGAATCTCAGGATCCATGTATCTGTGATCCTCTCCAGAATGGAAGTAAGTCATCACATACAGAGCATCAACTAGTTCCTGAACAGTGTCCTTCACATGCTTTTTTCTCAAAATCTAAAGATTCTGACTTTTTCTCCAAATCTAAACATTCTGACTTTCTCAAAAATTCAGACTTTTTCTCAAAAATCTCAAAATTATGACTTTTTCTCAAAATTATGACTTTTTAAAATACTTAAAATGTTAATAATCCCTGGTCCCCGGCTTGAGCTTCAATCTCAGGATCCATGTATCTGTGATCCTCTCCAGAATGGAAGTAGTCATCACATACAGAGCATCAACTAGTTCCTGAACAGTGTCCTTCACATGCTGATATCCAAGAGAGGGAGTTACACAGTCACAAGATGGAGGAATAGAAAGCAGTATTCAATGTTTACTTCAGATTAGCTCCACGTCAGAAATGAGCATGCTTGATGTCTATCTCCATAGAGGCTGAATCATCATGTTAATCACATAGCTATCATATGCCTCAAACAGTCCTGATGCTCTTCTAGGTAATCATACATCCTGTCATGTTCACAGCTACAGTTGGGATACCTTAGTTAGCATGCTACTCTCATGTTGGGATACCTTAGTTAGCATGCTACTCTGATGTTGGAGGAGGACATTCAGGTTCTGCAGGTTTCTCACCGTTGACGTTGCTGCAGTCTTTCCTCAGGAACTCCAGAGCGTGCGGGTGGTCGTGCTCCACGGACTGAGACACGTCGATGATGTAAGCGTCTCCGTCGTGATATCTGCAGGCAGGACATTTTATTTATAAGCACACTTTTCATTTGAGTAAACTCAAAGTGATACAGAGTGAAGTGGCCTTTACGTCGGCATGGCAACAAGTGGGGTTTCAGAGATCTAGTGAAAGGCTTTTCTAAAAAGATGCGTTTTTAGAGGGTTTCAGAGGCTTTTATTTTGAAAGGGTCTCTTACAGCATGTTGTACTCGCTGAGGTCCGCGTGGACCAGACGAGCCTCCTGGAACATGGTCCTCATGTTCTGCAGAACCTGCAGGTACAGCTCGCGGGCCTTCGAGTCCGAGAGGGAGGCGTTCTTCAGCAGGGGGGCGGGGCTAACACAGGAAGTCAGGACATACACAGGAAGTCACAACAGGAAGTCCGGTCACAACAGGAAGTCAGTTCAGGAATAAATCACTTCCTGTTGACTCGGGTTCTCAGAGGGAAGCGTCTGATTGGTTCTTACGTGTTGTCTTTTCCGATGAAGCTCATCAGCAGAACGTGACTCCGGAGCAGCAGCGGTTCTGGACTAGGGATCCCTGCCGTCTGCAGCCTGCACACAGAACAAGTTCTACTGGTAAGTGAAAGCAGGTTCTACTGGGTTCTACCAGTCAGTGGAACCAGTTCTACTGGGTTCTACCGGTCAGTGTAAACAGGTTCTACTGGGTTCTACCGGTCAGTGAGAACAGGTTCTACTGGGTTCTACCGGTCAGTGTAAACAGGTTCTACTGGGTTCTACCGGTCAGTGAGAACCAGTTCTACTGGGTTCTACCGGTCAGTGTAAACAGGTTATACTGGGTTCTACCGGTCAGTGAGAACAGGTTATACTGGGTTCTACCGGTCAGTGAAAGCAGGTTCTACTGGGTTCTACTGGTCAGTGTAAACAGGTTATACTGGGTTCTACCGGTCAGTGAGAACAGGTTCTACTGGTCAGTGTAAACAGGTTCTACTGGGTTCTACCGGTCAGTGAAAGCAGGTTCTACTGGGTTCTACCGGTCAGTGAGAACAGGTTCTACTGGGTTCTACCGGTCAGTGTAAACAGGTTATACTGGGTTCTACCGGTCAGTGTAAACAGGTTATACTGGGTTCTACCGGTCAGTGAGAACAGGTTCTACTGGTTCTACCGGTCAGTGAAAGCAGGTTCTACTGGGTTCTACTGGTCAGTGTAAACAGGTTATACTGGGTTCTACTGGTCAGTGTAAACAGGTTCTACTGGGTTCTACGGTCAGTGAGAACCAGTTCTACTGGGTTCTATCGGTCAGTGTAAACAGGTTATACTGGGTTCTACCGGTCAGTGAGAACAGGTTCTACTGGGTTCTACCGGTCAGTGTAAACAGGTTATACTGGGTTCTACCGGTCAGTGTAAACAGGTTATACTGGGTTCTACCGGTCAGTGAGAACAGGTTCTACTGGGTTCTACCGGTCAGTGAAAGCAGGTTCTACTGGGTTCTACCGGTCAGTGAAAGCAGGTTCTACTGGGTTCTACTGGTCAGTGTAAACAGGTTATACTGGGTTCTACCGGTCAGTGAGAACAGGTTCTACTGGTCAGTGTAAACAGGTTCTACTGGGTTCTACCGGTCAGTGTAAACAGGTTCTACTGGGTTCTA
>JAAOOA010001960.1:0-10000 GCA_012861695.1 Trematomus loennbergii
TGGATATTAAAGTTCAAGTACCTCAACAATTATACTGGAGTACAGTACTAAATGTACTTTGTGACTTCCCTGTAAATCCTGTTTAGAGGAGTGATAGTCACCAAATCCCGTTAGCATGCTAAGCTAACGTTATCTCGTTACCTGGTCCGTAGCTCTGTTCCCGTTAATAAAGAGGGTTCTGAGGGTGGTGAGCAGCGGCCTCCGGTACATGGCCCTCTCTCTGCGGGGAATCAGAGCTGAAAAGCGGATGCAGCTTCTGGAGAAGAAGCTTCAGGTTTAATAACAACCTCTTCTCGGTAGCAGCAATGTCAACTGAAGCTGTCCTGCGCCCATATATGTGTCCGGGGGAGCGGGAGATAAGGCTCAGCAAAGAAAGGTTCCGCTTTGACACAGACTGGGTTTTAATACTATGTCTATGTTTTTAAGATAAGATAAGATTATTTTGCACTACGTAATCAGATCTGTACTTGAGTAAAAGTAGAAGTACTCAGATCTTGTACTTAAGTAAAAGTAGTAATACTAATGTGTAAAAGTACCTACAAGTCAAAGTAAAAGTCATGCATTTAAACTTGTACTTTGTAAACTGTAATATATCAAAATCAAAGTAACTAAATATGTTATTAAATGTATTAGAGTAAAGTACAGAGTAGCATAATGTGAAAATACTTAAGTAAAGACATGTTTCCCTTCAGTATGTAGGCCTACTATGATAAAGAAATGGGACCTCGTGGCAAAGTGTCTAAATTGTTAATAGTACAAGTTAAGCTTGGCGAACAAAAATACAAATAGCAAAATGTTCATATTCCAGAGTTCATGTTCTGATTTACTCTAATCCACTTAGTTCCATCCTTTTCAAATTATGTCAAACATTAATGTTCCGGCATGACGACCCAGTGCAAATTTAACGAAGCTTCCTGTATTATGTTGTGTTTCTCCAACAAATCACTCTGGATTAATAGAGGAAGCACGAGGAAAAAGAAGGTGTATTAGTGTGAGACTGAGAAGAAAACATCTGCAACAGAAAGAAAAACCAAATGACACGGAGTGAGACTGAAAAAGGTCAAGTGGAGGTTTTCGGACCGGTTTTCAGTTTGTGAGGAAATGAAATCAGCGCTGCAGATTGATGCTGAACGTGAAAACTTACAATAATATTCAGAGGTGAGTATGAGACGCGATCAGCCGGGGGTAACGCCAGGTCTAGCCACTGCTATTTCCTCTGTGCAGTGACCTCACCTGACACACACCACACACACACACACACACACACACACACACACACACACACACACACACACACCACACACACACTCTGTTTCCATCTTTGACCTTGATCTTGCATTGAATAACCCTCCCAGGAAGCTACCAGAAGTCCCAGCAGTCTGCCTCCGCTCCAGACGTACAGTAAATTTTGCCAACTATTACATTTAATCTGTTTCACAGTTTAGTTTATGTACTGCCATGCAAAAATAAAACAAATATGGTGGACCCCCTAATAGGCATTAAAATAGCAAAATATCGGAAGCTACCAGATGTTTTCCACACACCATTAAAGGCATTCAAAAACCACATTTCCCCCTCTCCCTTAATGACTGTAGGTATACAGTGGTGCAGGGATGTCATATTTCTTTGTTGGACCCTGAAGGCAGTTTCTCCCCGGTCCAATGGGATTTCTCCATGGGATTTTGGATTATTGCAGAAAATAATCTCTGTGTCAAACAAACATTTATAATACTTACACGTTTAGTTCAGCAGGATAATTTCCACTAATTAACACCACTTTATGATTCTGAAGAAAAAAGCTAACTTTAGGCTATAAGGAACAACAACGGTCACATGACTTCACGTCACCACCGCCTAAGCTAAAGGTGGCTAATGTTGGGCTATAAAGGAACTACAGCACAGTCACATGACTTCACGTCACCACCGCTAAGCTAAAGGAGGCTAATGTTGGCTATAAAGGAACACAGCACGGTCACATGACTTCACGTCACCACCGCTAAGCTAAAGGTGGCTAATGTTGGGCGATAAAGGAACTACAGCACAGTCACATGACTTCATGTCACACCGCTAAGCTAAATGTGGCTAATGTTGGGCTATCAAGGAACTACAGCACGGTCACATGACTTCACGACACCACCCTAAGCTAAAGGAGGCTAATGTTGGGCTATAAGGAACTACAGCACGGTCACATGACTTCACGTCACCACGCTAAGCTAAAGGTGGCTAATGTTGGCTATAAAGGAACTACAGCACGGTCACATGACTTCACGTCACACCGCTAAGCTAAAGGAGGCTAATGTTGGGCTATAAAGGAACTACAGCACGGTCACATGACTTCACGTCACCACCGCTAAGCTAAAGGTGGTTAATGTTGGGCTAAAAGGAACTACAGCACGGTCACATGACTTCACGTCACCACCGCCTAGCTAAAGGTGGCTAATGTTGGGCTATAAAGGAACTACAGCACAGTCACATGACTTCACGTCACCACCGCTAAGCTAAAGGTGGCTAATGTTGGGCTATAAAGGAACTACAGCACGGTCACATGACTTCACGTCACCACCGCTAAGTAAAGGTGGTTAATGTTGGGCTATAAAGGAAACTACAGCACGGTCACATGACTTCACGTCACCACCGCTAAGCTAAAGGCGGCTAATGTTGGGCCATAAAGGAACTACAGCCACGGTCACATGACTTCACGTCACCACCGCTAAGCTAAAGGTGGCTAATGTTGGGCTATAAAGGAACTACAGCACGGTCACATGACTTCACGTCACCGCCGCTAAGCTAAAGGTGGCTAATGTTGCAAAAGTCTGTTGTCTCCACCCTTGTTATTTAATATGAATATCAATGAGGATCTTCTTTCAGTTGAACAAACGTAGAAAACATTGTTTTATGCAGATGATTAGGCTTCGGTTAATAACAGGCCCCAATCCATTTTATGTAAAAAGGAAATGCAAGCTGCAATTTGAGCAATTAAAAGCTATTGATTTCTTAAAAATGTGGTTTGACGAGTAGCCTAACTCACATGGAATTTTTATGAAAATATAAACTGATGTAAAAGGTCATCAATATACTTTTGGCTTGTCATTGGTACAAGATCAGTCCCTAAGATGTAGTTGATCATTAAAAGAAGAGTAAAGTTAATGCAGCTATACAGAATAAAATAAATTCTCAAAATACAACAGAGAAAAACTTCTACTGACATTCCTTGAAGATCAGTTCAGGCAGGGATCCATACCCGACATGCATTAGTGAGTCTATTGTGTGTGTGTGTGTGTTGTGTGTGTGTGTGTGTGTGTGTGTGTGTGTGTGTGTGTGTGTGTGTGTGTGTGGTGTGTGTGTGGTGGTGTTGTGTGTGGTGTGTGTATGTGTATGTGTATGGTAGTGTATGTGTATGTGTGTGTGTGTGTGTGTGTGTGTGTGTGTGTGTGTGTGTGTTGTGTGGTGTGTGTGTGTGTGTGTGTGTGTGTTTGTATTAATAAAGAGTGATAAATGTCAGACTCAGAGGAAGCGTAGGATTCCTGCTCCGCTCCTGTTCTGTGAGAAACCTCGCTAAAGAAAGCAGACATAAATAATGGCTGCCACCCCGCCATCCTGCCCACTATTCTACACTGTGTGGTGTGTGTGTGTGTGTGTGTGTGTGTGTGTGTGTGTGTGTGTGTGTGTGTGGGTGTGTGTGTGTGGGTGTGTTAGCCCACTTGCAATGGAGAGAAAGTGCAAAGAAGCAAAGAAAATAAAGGTAAGGATGTATTTATACTCAGTGATGCACACACACTCACGCAAAAAGCAAGATGTGAGTGATGGCCCTGCCTCTCCTCAAAGACACGTAGTAAAGTGTGTGTTTGTGTGTGTTTGCGTGTGTGTGTGTGTGTTTTCACATGGCCTCTGGTTTGAAGGAGTCATTAAGAAGAAATGTTGTTAGCACAGGAGCCGTTAAATGGACTGTAACAGATGATGGCAGCTTCAGATTAGATTCAGAGGTAATTTACTTTACTTACCACATGCTGCTCGTATGGTAATGGGATCTTGAACATAAATAAAAGTGCTCCAGATTAGATTCAAAAGTTCATAAATGTTGACAGATGGGGGTCGTGACGGGTCATTAGACCCTGAGCTGAACCGTGGGGGTCATGAAACTGTGCTTTTCAAAGCTAAAAGCCGCTGGGAAGTTTCAGCAATCTCTCTAATATCCAGCAGGGGGCATGAAGACAGATTGTATAGAAGTCTATGAGGAAATGTTCCTACTTCTCTCTCTCTCTATTACCTCAGATTGTAGAGAAGTCTATGAGGAAATGTTCCTACTTCTCTCTCTCTATTACCTCAGATTGTATAGAAGTCTATGAGGAAATGTTCTACTTCTCTCTTTATTACCTCAGATTGTAGAGAAGTCTATGAGGAAATGTTCCTACTTCTCTCTTTATTACCTCAGATTGTAGAGAAGTCTATGAGGAAATGTTCCTACTTCTCTCTCTCTTTATTACCTCAGATTGTAGAGAAGTCTATGAGGAAATGTTCCTACTTCTCTCTCTCTCTATTACCTCAGATTGTATAGAAGTCTATGAGGAAATGTCCTACTTCTCTCTTTATTACCTCAGATTGTATAGAAGTCTATGAGGAAATGTTCCTACTTCTCTCTTTATTACCTCAGATTGTAGAGAAGTCTATGAGGAAATGTTCCTACTTCTCTCTCTTTATTACCTCAGATTGTAGAGAAGTCTATGAGGAAATGTTCCTACTTCTCTCTCTCTGTATTACCTCAGATTGTAGAGAAGTTTATGAGAAAATGTTCCTACTTCTCTCTCTCTCTATTACCTCAGATTGTAGAGAAGTCTATGAGGAAATTTCCTACTTCTCTCTCTCTATTACCTCAGATTGTAGAGAAGTCTATGAGGAAATGTTCCTACTTCTCTCTCTCTTTATTACTCAGATTGTAGAGAAGTCTATGAGGAAATGTCCTACTTCTCTCTCTCTTTATACCTCAGATTGTAGAGAAGTCTATGAGGAAATGTTCCTACTTTCTCCTCTCATACCTCAGATTGTAGAGAAGTTTATGAGGAAATGTTCCTACTTCTCTCTCTCTTTATTACCTCAGATTGTAGAGAAGTCTATGAGGAAGTGTTCCTACTTCTCTCTTTATTACCTCAGATTGTATAGAAGTCTATGAGGAATGTTCCTACTTCTCTCTTTATTACCTCAGATTGTAGAGAAGTCTATGAGGAAATGTTCCTACTTCTCTCTCTCTTATTACCTCAGATTGTAGAGAAGTCTATGAGAAATGTTCCTACTTCTCTCTCTCTATTACCTCAGATTGTAGAGAAGTCTATGAGAAATGTCCTACTTCTCTCTCTCTTTATCACCTCAGATTGTAGAGAAGTCTATGAGGAAATGTTCCTACTTCTCTCTCTCTTATTACCTCAGATTGTAGAGAAGTTATGAGGAAATGTTCCTACTTCTCTCTCTCTTTATTACCTCAGATTGTAGAGAAGTCTATGAGGAAAGTGTTCCTACTTCTCTCTCTCTATTACCTCAGATTGTATAGAAGTCTATGAGGAAGTGTTCCTACTTCTCTCTTTATTACCTCAGATTGTAGAGAAGTCTATGAGGAAATGTTCCTACTTCTCTCTCTCTCTATTACCTCAGATTGTAGAGAAGTCTATGAGAAATGTTCCTACTTCTCTCTCTCTCTATTACCTCAGATTGTAGAGAAGTCTATGAGAAAATGTTCCTACTTCTCTCTCTCTTTATTACCTCAGATTGTAGAGAAGTCTATGAGGAAATGTTCCTACTTCTCTCTTTATTACTCAGATTGTAGAGAAGTCTATGAGAAAATTTCCTACTTCTCTCTCTCTTTATCTACCGCAGATTGTAGAGAAGTCTATGAGGAAATGTTCCACTTCTCTCTCTCTGTATTACCTCAGATTGTATAGAAGTCTATGAGGAAATGTTCCTACTTCTCTCTTTATTACCTCAGATTGTAGAGAAGTCTATGAGAAAATGTTCCTACTTCTCTCTCTCTTTATTACCTCAGATTGTATAGAAGTCTATGAGGAAATGTTCCTACTTCTCTCTTTATTACCTCAGATTGTAGAGAAGTCTATGAGGAAGTGTTCCTACTTCTCTCTCTCTTTATTACCTCAGATTGTATAGAAGTCTATGAGGAAATGTTCCTACTTCTCTCTCTCTGTATTACCTCAGATTGTAGAGAAGTTATGAGAAAATGTTCCTACTTCTCTCTCTCTTTGTTACCTCAGATTGTAGAGAAGTCTATGAGAAAATGTTCCTACTTCTCTCTCTCTTATTACCTCAGATTGTATAGAAGTCTATGAGGAAATGTTCCTACTTCTCTCTCTATTACCTCAGATTGTAGAGAAGTCTATGAGAAAATGTTCCTACTTCTCTCTCTCTCTATTACCTCAGATTGTATAGAAGTCTATGAGGAAATGTTCCTACTTCTCTCTCTCTATTACCTCAGATTGTATAGAAGTCTATGAGGAAATGTTCCTACTTCTCTCTCTCTATTACCGCAGATTGTAGAGAAGTCTATGAGGAAATGTTCCCACTTCTCTCTCTCTGTATTACCTCAGATTGTATAGAAGTCTATGAGGAAATGTTCCTACTTCTCTCTTTATTACCTCAGATTGTAGAGAAGTCTATGAGAAAATGTTCCTACTTCTCTCTCTCTTTATTACCTCAGATTGTATAGAAGTCTATGAGGAAATTCCTACTTCTCTCTTTATTACCTCAGATTGTAGAGAAGTCTATGAGGAAGTGTTCCTACTTCTCTCTCTCTTTATTACCTCAGATTGTAGAGAAGTCTATGAGGAAATGTTCCTACTTCTCTCTCTCTGTATTACCTCAGATTGTAGAGAAGTTATGAGAAATGTTCCTACTTCTCTCTCTCTTGTTACCTCAGATTGTAGAGAAGTCTATGAGAAAATGTTCCTACTTCTCTCTCTCTATTACCTCAGATTGTATAGAAGTCTATGAGGAAATGTTCCTACTTCTCTCTCTCTATTACCTCAGATTGTAGAGAAGTCTATGAGAAAATGTTCCTACTTCTCTCTTCTCTATTACCTCAGATTGTATAGAAGTCTATGAGGAAATGTTCCTACTTCTCTCTCTTATTACCTCAGATTGTATAGAAGTCTATGAGGAAATGTTCCTACTTCTCTCTTTATTACCTCAGATTGTAGAGAAGTCTATGAGAAATGTTCCTACTTCTCTCTCTTATTACCTCAGATTGTATAGAAGTCTATGAGAAATGTTCCTACTTCTCTCTCTGTATTACCTCAGATTGTAGAGAAGTTTATGAGAAAATGTTCCTATCTCTCTCTCTTTATTACCTCAGATTGTAGAGAAGTCTATGAGGAAATGTTCCTACTTCTCTCTCTCTCTATTACCTCAGATTGTAGAGAAGTCTATGAGGAAATGTTCCTACTTCTCTCTAGATTTGTTACCTCATTAAACATTTTCCTGATGTTTTTTGGTCTTAATCTGTACTTCCAAGTCTTCTTCAATACAATTTGATGTTCATTCAGTAAATGATGGTCCCATTTAAGCTGCATTCACAAGATATGTGAGGAACTCTTTGCTCACAACGAGGTTAGGCGCAAAGCCTTGAGGTGAAAACAGAAAGTTAGGTCTCGTTTTTTTATAGTTACATCCCCTGTATCTTACAGCTGTGTTCTGATTGGTTGCTTGTTGAGATGTCAGCTGCAAATTGACGTCAAAGTTGAAATAATGTAGCACAGCTCTCTGCAACTCCATATTTCTACAATGTGGTATAATCAGTTACTTGAGTAAAGGATCTAAGTACTTGCACTTTTATTCTATTTCATTCCATGTTTTATTGTGTATTGTGTTTTTAGCACTTCTTAACACGTGGCTTGTGATGTCATTTAATCTTTTATGATTCGTATGATGTTTTAAGCTTTGTCAAGCACTTTGTGACTATGTCTGGGAAAAGCGCTTTATAAATACATTTGACTTGCTTACTTACTTACTTCTGAAAAAAAGATGTTGAAAATCGAGACGAGAAGAGGGGAATGTGATGACAGTCTCCTGCTAAGACCGCCTGATTTCCTGAGTGTTTAAATGTTAAAGCAACAACAGTAATGACACGTCTAAGTCTTAGGTTATGCTAACACACACACACACACACACACACACACACACACAGACACACACACACACACACTCTCCATCGTCCTCCTCTCCCTGTGCCTGGCTCTTCCTCCCACCCCCGGCTAATGTTACCACTAACACCTCCTGACGCAGGACCGGGTACCAGCTGCTGTACAAACTGATGATCTAACCCACAGCTGTGTGTGTGTGTGTGTGTGTGTGTGTGTGTGGTGTGTGTGTGTGTGTGTGTGTGTGTGTGGTGTGTGTGTGTGTGGTGTGTGTGTGTGTGTGTGTGTGTGTGTGTCAGAGAGAAAAACAGTGCGCAAAATTAGCTGCAAAATATGTTGACTTGACATGCAGAGAAACAAGATCTTTAGTGAAAGTTTTTCTGAGGAATCTGTGAAAGTAATGCAACTGCAACTGTTCATTATAATGGTTGCATGCTTCTTCAATGATATCCACAAAAGAACACGCAGATCTTTGCAACTTCACAACACAACACACATCCTCTCACCTCTTAAAAAAGTCACTCGCGCAGTAATGGAGGGTTCAGATTTTATCCTCCCGTTGTTTGCTCTTTTATACATTTGAATATATTTGTCTTGGCCTCAGTTTGTTGTAACATTTCATATGTTTGAGAAAACAATGCCAGCTGTTGATTACAGTAAAATAACAGAAATGGAAACTGCTATTTCTAAAAATACGGCTACTTCTACTAAGAGTGTTCGGGTAAAAGATATTTGCTTTTGTTGTCAGAGCTCCATGAAGTTGTTGAAACACAAATACAGTAAAAATGTCAAATGAAAATATTAAGTGCGTGATTTTGATATTCTTTCTTTTCCTTATGTTCTGATATGTTTGGAAATGTAACGCAACACATGTTATGGTAAGTGGTCGTTGATTGTTTTAATGATGTGTATTAATAAAGATTCAAAATAAGGGTTCAAGGACTATATTGCCAAATCATTGTGAAGAGACTATAGACCAAATATATATAAAGAAATCTCAGAACTGCACTCACTTCCTGTTTGCAGTCCTGAAACCAGGAAGTGAGTCAGCATTTCACCACTTCCGGTTCCCTCGTCTCAGAGCCAATGGGATCTCTCCATAGGAGTTTGGTAAATAGCCTGAACTAAGGTCTGTGGTTGAGACACATTGAAGAGACGGATCACGTTTTGTTCTAGGACATTAAATCCATCAGCAGTGACCCCACTGGTGATTTCTGAAGAGTTGACGTGTCTGAGAAACGATGGTTATTACCAAGTGGCTGAATAGGACTACAGAAGTCGTGGAGGACGTTGTACGTCATTACGCCGAACACGTAAACACTCCTCTAAGTTAGTTTGCCCTGTTCTGCTTGAAAGCAAGTCCCTGCCTCCTGCAAACTGTTCAAACAAACGCTTCAACTCGTACCATTTAGAATCTGGATGTTTGAATATGGATCTGAAGTTGGCGTGAAGTTGAAGTCGTGCTGCTGGACTCGGCTGTAGCTCCTTTATAGCATCACGTTAGCATTTTGCTTCTGGAGATTAGATTTATGATTAGAACATTATAAAAGTAGGGTAGACGTGTGGAGCTGAACAAAACGTGCATTTATCAAACAGCTTCGTTTTCCACAGATCTTATTTGAGCTATTTTCCAAAATCCTCTGGATAAATCCCATTGCTTTTTGTCGAGGGATCCAGCAGCTTACTCCCGGGTAAATACGTCATCCCTGCACCGCTCTATTCAGATTTTTTTTAGGTTTGACTATTTATTTGAATTCAGGCTTTTTATCTAAGGGTAGGGACACACCGAGCTGACACCAAAGAACTGACACAGACGGACCCGACTGTTGCGTCGCCTCGCGTCTCTGCGTCTTGGCCATGTGTCG
>JAAOOA010001960.1:15000-22500 GCA_012861695.1 Trematomus loennbergii
CAACACGATTTCGCCATTTTTTTCGTGTCACACAGAACAATTTTAAAGGCAATGTAAATAATAACAAATTAGAAGGAAAAAGACATTTAAAAAAATACAGATTTCAGTATTCTGACACAGAACGATTTTAGAAGCAATGTATTTCTATTGGTAGTATGTTTCGTGCCTGCACCAAATAATAACAATTAGAAGGAAAAAAAGATGACATAAAATCCAGATGTCAGTATTCTGAGGCTCTGAGACATTCTTTTCCTCACTGACGGCAAAAAAACTCAGACATTATACAATTTAAAATAAAAAGGGATAGGGTTAGGCTTAGGGTAAGATATTGAGAAGAACATGTTTTTATGAACCACACAGCTTCTGGTCTTCCAAGACCCGACCGGACAAAAAGACGTGTTGCAGGCACGAAACATACTACCAATAGAAATACATTGCATTTAAAATCGTTCTGTGTGACACGAAAAAATGTGAAAATCGTGTTGGTGAACACGAATCAATAGATTAAAGGGGACCTATCATGCAAAATGCACTTTGTACGTCTTTTCTACATGAATATTCCCCGGTGTTCCAGGGAACTCACCAAGTGTCAGAAAACCAACCCTCTCTATTTTCCTCCATACCCAAATCTCTAAAAAAAGGGCTGCAACGGATCTGATAAAAACTGATCCAGATTTGAACACTGTCCTGACGTCAGGACGGTGGCGCTACGGCTATTGGGCCAACTCCACCAATCAGGAGGAGACAGCCACGGCCATTGTCGTTTGAAAGTGCTGGAGACGCTGTAGTACATATGCCAGGCCTGTAGGTGGTGCTGTTCTCACAGAATCTGCCCTTGCAAAAACAGAGCTAAAAAATTTCAAATTGAGCAAAATGAGGCATGGCTAAAGGCCCTGACACACCAGGCCGTATTCGGCCGTCTTCGGTTGTCTGGCGACAACGCGTTCCTTGTCGCCCAAAGTCAATTTGGTGTGTCCCGAACCCTCGGTCGACACATGGCCGATTCAACATGTTGAACACATGGTCAAGACGCAGGAGAACTCGTCGATGGAACTGTCGGTGTCGGTGTCGGTGTCGGCGAGTTCTCTGGTGACTGCCTGGTGTGTCAGGGCCTTTAAATGCATGATCTGTTTGGTATTTTGAAAAAAAAAAAGTATAAATATGCCTTCGTGACTATAACACGAAATGCCGTGAGACTGGGTTGCATATTAACACCATTTTATGATTTCTGAAGTAAAAAGCTAACGTTAGGCTATAAAGGAACTACAGCACGGTCACATGACTTCACGTCACACCGCTAAGCTAAAGGTGGCTAATGTTGGGCTATAAAGGAACTACAGCACGGTCACATGACTTCACATCAACACCGCTAAGCTAAAGGAGGCTAATGTTGGGCTATAAACGAACTACAGCACGGTCACATGACTTCACGTCACCACCGCTAAGCTAAAGGAGGCTAATGTTGGGCTATAAAGGAACTACAGCACGGTCACATGACTTCACGTCACCACCGCTAAGCTAAAGGTGGCTAATGTTGGGCTATAAACGAACTACAGCACGGTCACATGACTTCACGTCACCACCGCTAAGCTAAAGGAGGCTAATGTTGGGCTATAAAGGAACTACAGCACGGTCACATGACTTCACGTCACCACCGCTAAGCTAAAGGTGGCTAATTTGGGCTATAAACGAACTACAGCACGGTCACATGACTTCACGTCACCACCGCTAAGCTAAAGGTGGCTAATGTTGGGCTATAAAGGAACTACAGCACGGTCACATGACTTCACGTCACCACCGCTAAGCTAAAGGTGGCTAATGTTGGGCTATAAACGAACTACAGCACGGTCACATGACTTCACGTCACCACCGCTAAGCTAAAGGTGGCTAATGTTGGGCTATAAAGGAACTACAGCACGGTCACATGACTTCACGTCACCACCGCTAAGCTAAAGGTGGCTAATGTTGGGCTATAAACGAACTACAGCACGGTTACCAGTGGCGTTTTCTCCCGGAGGCCAAGGGAAGCCAGGCTTCCCCTGTTTTTCGGATTGTAGTTATAATTTAAATAAATAAATAAAAACACTTTGTTTTGTTTCCTTTGCTGTGTGTTGCTGCCGGCCCGTCTCTCCCCCACTCTCATTGAGTATTTTACAAAGAGTGAAACAAACAGCGCCCCTCTAGATGTTATGGTGAAACAGTAGATTGCATTCACTGTTGCGAGAGGAGGCTCACCAAGGGAATCGGGCTTCCCTTGGTCAAAAAAATTGAGGGATTGACCAATCAGATGAGGCCCACGTGATGCCCTTGCCAACCTGTGATTGGGGGCCATGCCAAGGGAAGCCAGCCCTAACCCTAACCCTTCAGAGGCGGCTGGCGGCTGGCGATTTGATTGGACACTGCCATCCAATCAAATCACATCAACATCAGTTTTACTACGTACTGTAGTAGCCTACTGTAACTGTCATCACCACCGTTTGAAATTATCAAGCAAATGAAGCATTATTTATTCCATTTAGGGCCCGATCACCTGAATAGATGAGATTGTTTATATTTTTTTGTTACTTTTGGACTACGGACTGAGCTAATTACAGAGACGAGGACTGTTGCTGCACTTGCCGTGTGTTAGAAAGGGAAGGGAAGAGAAGGTGGACTATCGCATGCAAATGTTTCTGTACATAATTGTTTTTGAATTCATGTGTTTCATACGCGCCTACTGATACTTTGATGTGAACGTAAAACTTTAAAGGTCTCCTGATTTACTTTGTGAATGAATGCTTCTTTTTTATTCATTACCGAATCTGCACTGCGCATTGAGCGGCTGGTATTGCATTTGGGGGGGGGGGGGTTAGTCTGCATAAATTAATAAGAAAATGCTTAAATTAATAAGACGAGGAGTTTCGGCTGGAGAGTGCGTGCGGACCTGTCGGTTAGATAACAGGCGTGTGCAAGTCCTGCATCTGTGTGATACAAATGTGTGTAAAATGATACCGGGCGCTGTAATCACTCATCTGGTTACGTTATTGACCACCCCCCACCCCCCCCCAACCCAAAAAAATGGGCTTCCCCTAAATTTTTCCCCACGCCACACTACTGACGGTTACATGACTTCACGTCACCACCGCTAAGCTAAAAGTGGCTAATGTTGGGCTATAAAGGAACTACAGCACGGTCACATGACTTCACGTCACCACCGCTAAGCTAAAGGTGGCTAATATTGGTCTATAAAGCAACTACAGCACGGTCACATGACTTCACGTCACCACCGCTAAGCTAAAGGTGGCTAATGTTGGGCTATAAAGGAACTACAGCACGGTCACATGACTTCACGTCACCACCGCTAAGCTAAAGGTGGCTAATGTTGGGCTATAAAGGAACTACAGCACGGTCACATGACTTCACGTCACCACCGCTAAGCTAAAGGTGGCTAATATTGGTCTATAAAGCAACTACAGCACGGTCACATGACTTCACGTCACCACCGCTAAGCTAAAGGTGGCTAATGTTGGGCTATAAAGGAACTACAGCACGGTCACATGACTTCACGTCACCACCGCTAAGCTAAAGGAGGCTAATGTTGGGCTATAAAGGAACTACAGCACGGTCACATGACTTCACGTCACCACCGCTAAGCTAAAGGTGGCTAATGTTGGGCTATAAAGGAACTACAGCACGGTCACATGACTTCACGTCACCACCGCTAAGCTAAAGGTGGCTAATGTTGGGCTAAAGGAACTACAGTACGGTCACATGACTTCACGTCACCACCGCTAAGCTAAAGGAGGCTAATGTTGGGCTATAAAGGAACTACAGCACGGTCACATGACTTCACGTCACCACGCTAAGCTAAAGGAGGCTAATGTTGGGCTATAAAGGAACTACAGCACGGTCACATGACTTCACATCACCACCGCTAAGCTAAAGGTGGCTAATGTTGGGCTATAAAGGAACTACAGCACGGTCACATGACTTCACGTCACCACCGCTAAGCTAAAGGAGGCTAATGTTGGGCTATAAAGGAACTACAGCACGGTCACATGACTTCACGTCACCACCGCTAAGCTAAAGGAGGCTAATGTTGGGCTAAAAGGAACTACAGCACGGTCACATGACTTCACTTTAAAACAAGTATACAAATAACTTGAGTCCATATCTTTCACATGAAAGAATATATGAATATGAAAGATTATGGACTCAAGTTCCCAAAACGTTTTTGGATGCATTTTGATCGCTCCAAGCCTTTCGGGGCAGAAAACACATTGTACGTCTCTTTTTATTGTTCAATAAATATGAAGGATCACTTGCAGATTTACAACTTCCCAAACTCCAACAAACTAAACAGAAACAGCAGGTCAAATCAGGGCGAATCTACAGTTACTGCTGGGGGATATTAGGGCAAATTGTACTTCAAACGTCAACATACGAAATATTAAATGACCAAATATCAAGACATTCGTCTTCAATGTCAGGAGAAATAACTATGTCATTTCTAAAAATTGAAAGGAATTCGGACACAAGTTCATTTGGAAAACTTAATAACTTAATGTCTTCAAATAAATTGCAAATGTAAACCTAATAGTCATAACCCGGATTTAGTCGTGAATTTATGGAAATCTTACATAAAAAACAATGATAATTCTCACAGAACATCGCCTTATGTTTTTCCCGTAACTTGTACTGTAAAGGAAACCATATACTACATAACATGGGGAATATCAGGACCTGTACAATAAAGATAAAAAACTACCTATATATATTTTGGAAAGTTAACAATGCATTATTCTCATTCTGGGTTTTGTGTGAGCAACAGTCGTAAAGAAATATACTCAAGTTGAGTACAAATACTTCAAATGGGGACAAAAGGTTAACATGGTGAGTGAAGAAGTGATGGATTGATGGAGGGAGGTGTGAGGCAAGTCCTGTGTTGGTATTGGCAATTTGGTTGCGCGCACACACACACACACACAACACACACACACACACACACACACACACACACACACACACACACACACACCACACACACACACACACACACACACAAACACCAAAACAGAGGTGATCTCACTTCTGTAAAGTTTGTGCTAACATATAATCACCCTCTGAATGGCTTTATAGACTCCCAGAGCTCAGGAACACACACACACACACACACACACACACACACACACACACACACACACACACACACACACAACACACACACACACACACACACACACACACACACACATAAAATAGCATGTACACAAACACAGGCTCTCTCTCCTAACAGCTCGCTGTGACTGCCAATTCAAATATCCAGAACACAAGCCAAACCGCAGCATTAACCTCCAAAACACCACAGAAGAAGAGTAAAGAGTGACTGCATCACACTGGGCCCACTTTTACACGTAATGTGCGAAGAAAGTCAACATTTTTTAACAAAACAGTTTGTTTATCTTGAAACAATCCACCTTTTTACCTAAATGCATGACACATTTTGTGTATGACAACTTATTTTTCCCAGTAAAGTTACGTCTTTTCGCTTAAAACTTGAAAAATGTTCTCAAATAAATGACTCTTTCATTATAAAGTTGACTTTCTTGCTGGAAAAGTGAACTTTTTCTTTGAATGTTTTATTCAAAGAAAATGTTCACTTTTCCACTTATTTTCATCTTTCTTCCCAGAAATGTTCCGATTCAAACCAAATCTCTTCTCATAAAATTGCCTTTATTTAACAAATAAACCGTCACGTTTTATCACAATATTAATATTTAAGTGCTCCTTTGTTTACTTCCAAAACATAGTGACATCGCTGCGGAACATTCGTGCTCCTATTGGCTAGGGCTCCAACACATTGTATGTATCATAGTTGAATAATGTACAGCGTTATTTTAAGTAGTGTGTGTCTCATATCAGTGTCGTCTGGGAATATCGATTGAACTGTTTCCATGCTGAACAACGGCAACATGACAACGTTTTCATTGGTCCCTCTTCTTTAGAGAAGACCAGGAAATGATGGATACACGGATCGTGTTCAAATCAATAGGCACGCAATGACTCTAAATAATAATGATCACGCCACCAAACACACATTCAAACTAAAGGAACCAGCCTGTTTGGAAAATGTGAGAAGTAGAAAGTACAGGTATTTGGTTCAACATGTAAGAAGTAGAAAGTACAGGTATTTGGGTTCAACATGTAAGAAGTAGAAAGTACAGGTATTTGGGTTCAACATGTGAGAAGTAGAAAGTACAGGTATTTGTGTTCAACATGTAAGAAGTAGAAAGTACAGGTATTTGGGTTCAACATGTAAGAAGTAGAAAGTACAGGTATTTGTGTTCAACATGTGAGAAGTAGAAAGTACAGGTATTTGTGTTCAACATGTAAGAAGTAGAAAGTACAGGTATTTGTGTTCAACATGTGAGAAGTAGAAAGTACAGGTATTTGTGTTCAACATGTAAGAAGTAGAAAGTACAGGTATTTGTGTTCAACATGTGAGAAGTAGAAAGTACAGGTATTTGTGTTCAACATGTAAGAAGTAGAAAGTACAGGTATTTGTGTTCAACATGTAAGAAGTAGAAAGTACAGGTATTTGTGTTCAACATGTGAGAAGTAGAAAGTACAGGTATTTGTGTTCAACATGTAAGAAGTAGAAAGTACAGGTATTTGTGTTCAACATGTAAGAAGTAGAAAGTACAGGTATTTGTGTTCAACATGTAAGAAGTAGAAAGTACAGGTATTTGTGTTCAACATGTAAGAAGTAGAAAGTACAGGTATTTGAGTTCAACATGTAAGAAGTAGAAAGTACAGGTATTGTGTTCAACATGTAAGAAGTAGAAAGTACAGGTATTTGTGTTCAACATGTAAGAAGTGTTCACCAGCAGAGAAGTCGTCAGGTTGACGTGAAATCATGCACTATAAAGGTTGGCAATTTACACATTTTATTTGGATTTTCGTCTTAAATTGGCCTACTGTTCTCAACACACGTGCAAAACTCTGCAAACTCACCAGTTCATCCAATATATAAAACCCAACCCAGCGCTTATGCCAGTGAGAATCATTTTGGAGAAATTAGTCCTAAAGCCAGAAATGACGCAGCATTTGCGCACTTCCTGTTTGGTTGTTGGCCTGAAATAAGGTCTGTGTGTAACACAAGCTGAAGAAATCTGAACGTTCTGTTCTACGACATAAAATACGTCAGTAAATACCCTCTGGTGAATTTAAAAACAGAGGTTTAGTTCCTTTATAGCCCAACATTAGCCACCTTTAGCTTAGCAGTGGTGACGTGAAGTCATGTGACCGTGCTGTACTTCCTTTATAGCCCAACGTTAGCCACCTTTAGCTTAGCGTGGTGACGTGAAGTCATGTGACCGTGCTGTACTTCCTTTATAGTGCAACATTAGCCACCTTTAGCTTAGCGGTGGTGACGTGAAGTCATGTGACCGTGCTGTAGTTCCTTTATAGCGCAACATTAGCCACCTTTAGCATAGCATTGGTGACGTGGAGTCATGTGAC
>JAAOOA010001960.1:32500-60000 GCA_012861695.1 Trematomus loennbergii
GTTAGCATTTCTCCCCCGGGCTTAAATGTGTATTATAGAATGATCACACCGGTGACAGTACTCTTCAAAGGGTTCACGAAATATGACTACTACTCTTACTGTTTAACATGTGGGTTACTTATGTTACTTCATGTTAAGGCTAATAAAATGACAAGGCTGTAATGCTAACTAACGTGCTAGCTACTAGCTAGCTTGATCCAACACTCCTCTTTCATCAGACGGGAAGCAAAGAACGAGCAAGACCCATTGCTGGTATGAACAACCTGGTACTAAGCACACAGGCATCTTGTTAAAGTTATCTTATCTTAGCCAGCACCATATAGATAGATTATATCTATATGGCGCTGATCTTAGCTATCTCTCAGTGGAGGAAAACAATTGTGACATCACTTACGCGACTCTGGGATTTGTAGTCTTTCTAGTTGCGTATTTTTCATAGTCTTATATTTCAACAGTTTTACGACAAACTGTGACTTTTTTAACATGGAAATGATTTTTTAAGATTGACAAACATCATATGTGTAATTCGTGGCACAATTCAAACGGGATCCAAAGATACGTTTTCTCTCTCCATTGACTTCAATGCATATTTTCCGAAATAAGGTCCCATGGGGCGGAAGAAGATGGGCGTGACTTCGCCTCTATAAGGATTTTCTAAAGGGTAGAAGTCGTAGTTCCTGAGGTATGGAATGATCTTATAGAACTATAAACATTTCATTATCTGTGTCTTTTAAAAAAAGCACTTAAAGCAAACAATATATTTATTTGTTATTACAACCCAGATGCATTTTCGTCTGTGTCTTCCAATGCCTTTTTTATTTACAGCCCTTTGCCATCAGCCTTAACTTCATGCTGTTCTGAGATTCACTGCTTATCTCCAGGCCATATCTCCGTGCTGTTGTCTCCACATGTTTGGTAAATCGATGTCATCTGGAGCTGAGATGTATTGTGCTTCTTCCGCCAAATACGAATTTGTTCATATAATATCATATTGTAAATTAGATCTTATAAAACAGCTCTAACAGTACAAACAACTCTACAGGTCACCAAGACAATGTGGAACAGAACTGGCAGCTGGACTTCAGAGCACAGATACTCTGCGTATTTATTTTACATTTTAACAAAGAGAGGAGAAAAGAAACAGACCGGCATATCTGTGGCAACCGATGGAGCACAAACTCATTTCATCTTCCTCCTCAAACCAAAGAATGATGCAGAGCCTCTGCTTTCAATTGTTCCGCTCGTGTTTTCATTGGAAACAAATGCCTGTGTTTAGTTTGGGTAAAAGTCAGGGGGTTATATTCAGAAGGAATCAACAACAGAGAACATTTCGAAACCAAGGGCAAGTGGTCCAACATCAGCATTTTAGGATGTGTTCCTGCTCAGTTCAGGACCATGAAGAAGAGTGCACATGACTGTGGATAATCAACATCTCTATAAGTCAAGTGACCGCTGCAGTTCCTTTATAGCCCAACATTAGCCACCTTTAGCTTAGCGGTGGTGACGTGAAGTCATGTGACCGTGCTGTAGTTCCTTTATAGCCCAACATTAGCCACTTTTAGCTTAGTGGTGGTGACGTGAAGTCATGTGACCGTGCTGTAGTTCCTTTATAGCCCAACATTAGCCACTTTTAGCTTAGCGGTGGTGACGTGAAGTCATGTGACCGTGCTGTAGTTCCTTTATAGCCCAACATTAGCCTTTAGCTTAGTGGTGGTGACGTGAAGTCATGTGATCGTGCTGTAGTTCCTATAGGCTATAGTCAAACATTAGCCACCTTTAGCTTAGCGGTGTTGATGTGAAGTCATGTGATCGTGCTGTAGTTCCTATAGGCTATAGTCAAACATTAGCCACCTTTAGCTTAGCGGTGGTGACGTGAAGTCATGTGACCGTGCTGTAGTTCCTTTATAGTCAAACATTAGCCTCCTTTAGCTTAGCGGTGGTGACGTGAAGTCATCTGACCGTGCTGTAGTTCCTTTATAGCCCAACATTAGCCTCCTTTAGCTTAGCGGTGGTGACGTGAAGTCATGTGACCGTGCTGTAGTTCTTTATAGCCCAACATTAGCCACCTTTAGCTTAGCGGTGGTGATGTGAAGTCATGTGACCGTGCTGTAGTTCTTTATAGCCCAACATTAGCCACCTTTAGCTTAGCGGTAGTGACGTGAAGTCATGTGACCGTGCTGTAGTTCCTTTATAGCCCAACATTAGCCTCCTTTAGCTTAGCGGTGGTGACGTGAAGTCATGTGATCGTGCTGTAGTTCCTATAGGCTATAGTCAAACATTAGCCACCTTTAGCTTAGCTGTGGTGACGTGAAGTCATGTGACCGTGCTGTAGTTCCTTTATAGTCAAACATTAGCCTCCTTTAGCTTAGCGGTGGTGACGTGAAGTCATGTGACCGTGCTGTAGTTCCTTTATAGCCCAACATTAGCCTCCTTTAGCTTAGCGGTGGTGACGTGAAGTCATGTGACCGTGCTGTAGTTCTTTATAGCCCAACATTAGCCACCTTTAGCTTAGCGATGGTGACTGAAGTCATGTGACCGTGCTGTAGTTCCTTTATAGCCCAACATTAGCCCCTTTAGCTTAGCGGTGGTGACGTGAAGTCATGTGACCGTGCTGTAGTTCTTTATAGCCCAACATTAGCCACTTTAGCTTAGCGGTGGTGACGTGAAGTCATGTGACCGTGCTGTAGTTCCTTTATAGCCCAACATTAGCCTCCTTTAGCTTAGCGGTGTGAAGTCATGTGACCGTGCTGTAGTTCCTTTATAGCCCAACATTAGCCACCTTTAGCTTAGCGGTGGT
Organism: Trematomus loennbergii; assembly: GCA_012861695.1. Taxonomy (NCBI): domain Eukaryota; kingdom Metazoa; phylum Chordata; class Actinopteri; order Perciformes; family Nototheniidae; genus Trematomus; species Trematomus loennbergii. The sequence continues at coordinate 35,298 of JAAOOA010001960.1, forward strand.
GACGTGAAGTCATGTGACCGTGCTGTAGTTCTTTTATAGCCCAACATTAGCCACCTTTAGCTTAGCGGTGGTGACGTGAAGTCATGTGACCGTGCTGTAGTTCCTTTATAGCCCAACATTAGCCACCTTTAGCTTAGCGGTGGTGACGTGAAGTCATGTGACCGTGCTGTAGTTCCTTTATAGCCCAACATTAGCCACCTTTAGCTTAGCGGTGGTGACGTGAAGTCATGTGACCGTGCTGTAGTTCCTTTATAGCCCAACATTAGCCTCCTTTAGCTTAGCGGTGGTGACGTGAAGTCATGTGACTGTGCTGTAGTTCCTTTATAGCCCAACATTAGCCTCCTTTAGCTTAGCGGTGGTGACGTGAAGTCATGTGACCATGCTGTAGTTCCTTTATAGCCCAACATTAGCCACCTTTAGCTTAGCGGTGGTGACGTGAGTGCTGGGCTCAAAGTTGACATTATTATAGATGAAACAAGAAAGAGACAAAACAACTACAAAAAAGATACGAATGTAAATAAAGTAGAGACAAATCTGCTGAACAAATTCAAAGACACATGAAAATACTAAATATCTTTTGCAGTAGTAAAGTAAAATAACCCATATGTTGTGATTGTTGGTTATTGCAACTGGTAGGTTTGACCTGTCTTCTCAGCCATATGCAGCCTTGTTTTCATTATGATTATTACAATAACTATTCAGAATCAGAATACCTGATATAATACTCTTCTCACAGAGGGGAACATTTGCATTTATTACAGCAAGAAAAGAGCCAAAGACAGCTACTACATGCATCACCTTCAACAGGAGTGACACAGTCAGTGTTAACACGCTCGCTGCTACAGGGATTGAACCTCTTTTGATTTTGGTTCAGACTCTCCAACCTGCTGCCAGGTTACATAAACCCCCGGCCAACACATAACCGCCGTCTTTGTTTGGAGGCAGCCGAGGTGTTTACTGCAGGCAGCAGCTGCTCAGAGAGAAAGGAGAAAGGAGCTCTTTCACCTGGGAGGGTGAGGGTCTGACAGAGAGAAAGGTGAGATGGAGAGATAACGCAGAGGAAAAAGTCATGATAAGAAGTGAGCAAGAGACAGGTAACCTTAAAGCAGGGCAGGGGTGTCAAACTCTATTTCATCGCGGGCCACATTAGCATTATGGTTGCACTCAAAGGGCCAGTTGTTACTTAAGACTATATAAATATACATATATAAGTATATCATATAAAATAATGTATTATATGACATTATTGCCTCTGCATTGGATTATTATGGGATAGGGTAATAACTTCATCATTAGTCTGAAAGCAGAAGTCTAGGGCAAATAATTGCAAGTCTCTTCAGTGAGCATGTCACAAAATGAGATGCATTGTGGGACATGTAGTTTATGGGAAACTTGCTTCTGTAAAGCGGCATGTAACCGTATAATAAACGTATTTTATTCTTTCTATGCTCTAGCGGGACACATCAAATGAAGTTAAAGGATAGAAAAAGTCCTTTGTGGGGCTCTCATTCGCAGCATGGGATGGATTTATGTTTTTTAATGGAAAATGTCCACTGTAACTCCTGAGGCAATACGAGATTCTCCCACTGGTCTGCTTTCTGTCCCCAGAGTCAGAACTAAACATGGAGAAGTTATTATGCTCCAAATATCTGGAACAAACTCCCAGAAACCTGCAGGTCTTTTCTTTTTGCTGCTGATTTTAATTGAACTATTCATATCTTAAACTGCACTGTAACTTTGATTCATGTACTTTGTCATGTTTTATTATATTTGCTTTTAAGTGAGTGTTTTAAAATGCCATTTTATAATATGTTTCCGCTGCACTATTTCTTATTGCTCTTAATGTCTTTATTTTTGTGAAGTACTTGTAAATAAAGACAAGGTAAAGTACTTTATTGAGGCCAATTTGGGAAATGTTTGCGTTGCAGCAGCATCAAAAGACAAGGCATTGCACATTAGAGAATTAAAAGGCTAGAAATAAACAATCCAACATGTAAACATCTCAAATAGAAAAAAAATAGCATTAAAAAAATAGAAAAAATACATTTTTGCGGCTCAGTAACACCATCCAACTTCCCCTATTTAGACCTCCAGAAAAACGCGGGCTAAAATCCTTGATTATGCGATTAAACATGCGGGGTTTTTATGCGAAATATGCGGAGAAGTTGCAAAATATGCGGAAATGTGCGAAATATGCGAAAAGTTGCGAAATATGCGGGAGGCGGAAAAAAGGTGATTCTTCTCCCACACCCTGTTACTAGGCTACTACTGAATGAAGGAAGCCCTTTTAAAGAGTTCCTATGATAACAAGCATACTAGAAGCAAGCTACATCACAAAGTGTTATTTATGTATTTATATATGGGCTATTTTAATCACTCTCTCTCTTACACACACACACTCTTCTCCGCCTCATTCTGTTTTCATGTACTCGTTCGTTATCTGACCAGCTTCAATCTTGTAGGCTACTCACCTCGTTTCTTGTGGCCCTCGAAACGGTTTTGGAGGTTGATGCCTCGGTGAACGTGAGTTGTTTTACTTTCTTGGCCGCAGCAGCAGAAAGCATCCCCCACTTTCGTGCAAGACATCTGCGTACTGCTTTGCCCGGTCTTTCGCAGAAATGTTCGTTGGCAAATGGGATGGATTCGATTGTTCATCTTGGTCAGAGCCGTATAATAGTATAATTATAATAGTATATAATAATAATAGTATAATAGTAGGCTATAATAATCTATATGGCGCTGATCTAGTTGCTTTTCTCTCTCGTGTGAGTTCCACACATTCACTCTACGGTGTTGTTTAACGTTAACTTTTTTTTCCCTCAATTTTGTGTGGAAAATGCGGGAATTATGCGACCTTTTAATAAATATGCGGCCTTTTAAAAATATGCGCCATTTGCTGATTATGCGGGAAATTATGCGATCGCATAATCGCGTTTTTCTGGAGGGTCTACCTATTGCTCCGGCCATAAGCCTTACTATGCCAGAAGGCTTTAGTAGGTGAATATCTGTTAGAGTCTAAAGGTATTTGTCATATCTTCATGCTATGGTCTGGGGTTTCTGATTTACCGGAGGTCTTAGCTCCTCTCCTCCCAAGGGTACATACCAAGTCGATTAACTTGCATCTCTTCCTGAGAACGTCACGTGAAGCAACGTCCGTCTCTGATGACGCCGGCACAGCTGGAGCGTCTGACATGTTTGTTCCTGCTGACAGACATTAAATCCGTCCCTTTTATTATTTTGAAATGAAAATGAAATGTAGATCATGAAAAATGTTTCCAATAAATGAATCAAATTATTTGTGTCCACTTTGTTGTTCAGATATATCACATATTAACTAGATCAGTGGTTCCCAACCTGTGGGCCGCGGCCCCCTAGTGGTCCGCAGAGGCATTGCAAGTGGGCCACCAAATAAATTTGCAAAACATTATGATTTGTGTGGAAAAATGTCATTATTAGGATTTGTTTTAACTGTAATCTCTTTTCCTTTCTTTTTCTTGATCCTCCTTAGCAACGGTCATTACAGTCCTTAGCAACGGTCATTACAGTCCTTGCAGCGTCCAATCAGTGAGCGATACACAGTAAGGGGGCGGGGCGAGCGGCTGAGGATTTCACTGAAGGATGGTCTGGTGGATCCTCTGTTATCACTCCTCACTCTTTGAATCCATAATAGAGTGGTGCAGTGACGAGTCCCAAAACTCGGAAGTAAGTCCGCATTTTACCACTTCCTGTTCCCTCAGAGCCAATGGGATCTCTCCATAGGATTTTGGAAAAGAGCTCGAAATAAGGTCTGTGAAAACGAACCTGTTTGATAAATGCACGTTTTGTTCAGCCGGATAATCTCCACATGTCTACTCTACTTTTATAATGTTCTAATCATAAATCTAATGGCCAGAAGCTAAATGCTAACGTTATGCTATAAAGGAACTACAGCCGAGTCCAGCAGCACGACTTCACGCCAACTTCAGATCCATATTCAAACACACAGATTCTAAATGGTACGAGTTGAAGCGTTTGTTTGAACAGTCTGCAGGAGGCAGGTACTTGCTTTCAAGCTGAACAGAAACAAACTTAGAGGAGTGTTTACGTGTTTGGTGTAATGACGTACAACGTCCTCCACGACTTCTGTAGTCCTATTCAGCCACTTGGTAACAACCATCGTTTTCAGACACGTGAACTCTTCAGAAATCACCAGTGGGGTCACTGCTGATGGTTTAATGTCCTAGAACAAAACGTGACCCGTCTCTTCAATGTGTCTCAACCACAGACCTTAGTTCCAGATATTTTCCTAAATCCTATGGAGAGATCCCATTGGCTCTGAGACCAGGGAACAGGAAGTGGTGAAATGCTGACTCACGTCCTGGTTTCAGGACTCGTCACTGCACCACACTATCGCTCCTCGCTCTTTGAATCCATAATAAGCGTCATGGAACGCTCTTAAGATGGCGCACACAAAGCTAGGTGAGAACGAGGATGGAGGAGATGACAAATAAGAGACTTGGCATCGAGCTAATTACAAGTGCAAAAAGGGTGTCTGGCATTGGCTGAAGAGCAGGAAGTAAACCTGCCTCGTTTGCTAGCAGGTGCAAAGAATCATGGAAGTCTCTTGGGGAATGGTACTGGAAACCCAAACATGAACATCTGCCTGCAGGAGTGCCACGTGTTGTGTGTGTGTGTGTGTGTGTGTGTGTGGTGTGTGTGTTTGGCAAGGTGGCTTAGCAACAATCAGGTAAAATGCCCCATTATAAGCATTCCTTAGTTCTTAGAAGCTGTTGATGCAGACCCAGAGATTAGCACGTTGTGATAAATTTAGCACAAGAGTCAACAACCATCCTGGACCTGTTCTTATAGGAAAGTCTGAAGAGTGACTCCACATTGATACCTCCAAGGTGGGAAGCAAATTGTTGGCATTAAAGCAAGGCACAACAGTTAATGCATCCTACAACCTTCAGTGCAGTGGATTAAATTGCCTTTACGTGCTTAATTTCTATCAAGGTCATGTAGGCTGGAACCTATCACCCAGCGGGAATTAAACAGAAGATGTCCATGAATGGATAACACATAGAAAACCTGTCCAGCCCACCTGAAACTCACATTAAAACCCAAATTGGTTCAACCATTGAGCTGCTGCTGTGCCTCACTGTGGGAAAACATGATCCTGGAAAAAGCTCCAACCCTGGACTGAGGCTTTTCTTCAGCTCATGGCCAACTGGCACCTCCAGAGAGTCTGTGATGCCTGCAGAATCTCAATCGTAGAATTCAGAGAGAAATGTGAGGCTGAGGACTTGCAGAAAGCTGGACTTCATCAGCTCCTACACTTGATGTCACTTCGAGAACATGTGTGGTTCTTTAAAGAAAACAGTTCAGTGAGGCTCTTTGCACCAATCATACCACACCTTCACTCTTACACCTGTAGTTCACTTTCTTTGGCATGGACCAAGGGAACAAAGACTAATGCACACGCGACGCGATTACATACAAAGTTTGATTTGATTTGATTTATTTCGAAAGTGTAATACAACAATACCATTATTTTTTTTTTTAAAGAATTAAATTAAACAAGAGAATTATGATACTGTGCAAACTTAAGCAGTATCAAATTGATAAAAAAAATATTATTGACTTATAAATTATATATAAACAAAGTCAATGTAAAAATGCAAATTCACCCTATAGGCACCCTATAGGATTCACCAACACACTCTCACTCCCTAAGCGTCCAGGAGCGACGCTTGGTCAGGGTCCCGTGGCGTGCAGTTGGGACGCGCCGAGGCTCCTTCAGCTTCATAAACGGACGCAAAGAGCTTTCAACTGATTGCAATGTATTCCCATCTGCAGCGGTATTTGACGCTCAGGGAAGCACGGCATCGGTCAATGTCGGCGGCATTTAAAAGCAATGTGAGCGTCCATTCCCATTGGATAACGGAGGATTTTACACCCGGAAGTAAGTATTCTCCTTACTGTCGATTGATTTGACAGTGATATCTGCACTACTCATCGACTCAAAAACACCAGATTATCCGTGTTAATTACACAACATTGATTGGTTTAAATTGTGTGCAATGCTTTTGTGTTTTTCCCCTTCGATTCGGAGAAACAAATATTTTTTCGGAGTTTAGGATGGCAGAAGACACTACACTACCCAGAATCCTCAGCTATCGTTTGGGACTACACCATGTGCTTTGTTTGACAAACCCCGTGATTAGTTCTCACGGTAATATTTAATGCAGCCGAACCATTTATTACAATGCATTCATGTGATGACTTTCAAAGAGTAAAGCAAGCACTGCTGAATAAAGTATGGTTTGATCTTTTACGAAACGTTTTTTTTCATATGGAATGCAGTTGGAGGTCATCCAATCACAGAGCTTGAGAACTAATCACGGGGTTTGTCAAACAAAGCACATGGTGTAGTCCTAAACGATAGCTGAGGATTCTGGGTAGTGTAGTGTCTTCTGCCATCCTAAACTCCGAAAATATATTTGTTTCTCCGAATCGAAGGGAAAATACAAAAGCATTGCACACAATTTAAACCAATCATTGTTGTGTACTTAACAAGGATAATCCAATGGGAATGGACGCTCACATTGCCTTTAACAGCCGCCGACACGGACCGATGCCGTGCTTCCATGAGCGTCAAATACCGCCGCCGATGGGAATACATTGCAATCAGTTGAAAGCTCTTTGCGTCCGTTTATGAAGCTGAAGGAGCCTCGGCGCGTCCCAACTGCACGCCACGGGACCCTGACCAAGCGACACACATACATGTAAATATATTTAATATGTATATATGACTCAAATATGTATATATGTTCATTTCTTATTTTAACAGTTTCTTACCTGTATATAACTTTAATTTAATTCTTGTGTAAATCTGTGCTGTCCTGTTTTTCAGTCTTACCCTGTTGCTGTTTAAACTACTGAATTGCCCCATGGGGATTAATAAGGTCCATCTTATCTTATCTTATCTCATCTTATCTTATGATTCATCCACTGGTAACGAATGGCTTTACCAAATTTGGGGCCAATCCAATCAGGAAGTTAACATATTTCATAGAATAGGTAAAAACTCTGACCAGCCGAGCGATAACAGAGAATTGAACAGCTCTGAGCGTCACAATATTTCCTGCTTCTTCACACATACTCTCTCCAGTACAGGTTAGCTCTGAGTGTTAGCGATGCTTGCTAATGTAAACACAGACCATATTACGTCCAAAACACGTCTCATTGTTTCTGACAGCAACGTTTCTGATAGTCCCGTGGGTTTAATGCCCGCCCACATTTTAGTAATGTGGTCATGACGCAGCAAATCTGGATCAGCTCCGTTGTTCCCCCGTTTTTAGAGATGTGGGTACGGAGGAAAAGAGAGAGGGGTTTATTTCCTGATACTTTGTGAGTTCCCTGACACACCGGGGACACACCGGGGACACACCGGGGACACATAGTGATGTAGAAAAGACATCAAAAAGTGCATTTTGCATAATAGGTGACCTTTAAAGAGACCGTCCTAACATAAGATAGCAGTGTATTTATTCCTAGCGTGCTTAAAGCGCTTCGTCTGAGTGATTCTGAGATCCGTTATAAACAAAACCCTGATGTCGTCCAACACCGTGTCTGATCTTAATTTCGTTCAAGGATTCAGAACGGGTCCCATTCTCATCTTTGACGTATCAAGCTAAATGAAAACAAGGACCTCTTTTCCATTGTGTACACGTAGACCCAAACACAAACGCACAAATAAATACATTTTGAAATGCGAGTACATGTGCAGTCTGTTAGGTGCACCAAACAAGCTGTCAATGTGAAATGCCCTTCTCTTGACCTGTGTTTCTCTGCACCAACGAATAACAACCAATCCTTCAAACTCTCCCTCGGAATAAATCGTTCTCACCCTTTAAAGAACGAGTGAGGCCGGGACGTCAGAGCCGAACGTTCGAGGAAAAACTGCTGAAGGAAATTGCCTTGGAGAGAAACTATATTTACTTATTTGGCGGTGGTTGTGTTTGCCCAGCACCTCGCAGAGAGAGGAGCTGTTTCCTCAGGATGAGCAACGGGTGGAAATGTCAGCCAGATCATGAGGAGGCTGTTGGATCTGTTGCATGAAATATAATGTGAAAGAAAGTGGTAGTAAATGGGATCATTATGGTAATTCATGTTAAGAGCTTATTGTGTGAAAAACAAGGCCTTACAAACTGTGGAATTAAATGTCTCAAGGTTTAACGAAAAGCCACCTTCAGTAGGTTCAGGGTTTTCTCATTCTCTGAAGTTAATTGGGTACGAAGTTACGATAGGGAAGTAGACAAATGTAAAACTCCCCTCTCACGTTGCTATAGGAAACTAACTAAGGTCAAGTTTCGGTCAATGCAGTGCAGGGAATGCGACCATTGTACGGAAAACGTGTACGGAAACGTCTGGAAAAAAGGGTTTCAACCAAGAATCAGGGAGGTTGTTTACCCGTGTGATGGTCTGATTCGGTTCACCTGCTGCCTTTGTGGGTCTTCTCTTGTCTTTGTGAATATACACCTGTCCTTTCTAGTGTTCCCTGTCAGTCTCTTCGTCTGTTTACCTGGTGTGGTTCGGTCTGTACAAGTTCCTGGTTTCCTGTCCCAACTCTTTTTGAGATTTTTCTTGTGCCCCCGAATGTTCCCGGTTCGTTCCTTGTTTTCCCACTTTCCTTTGGTTTTACCTTGCCTGCTCTTTCCGTGTTTAATTGTGTTTTTGTACCAGCTTTTATTTACTAAAGCTCTCTTTTTGTTTGAATATGCATAAAGCACAGATAATCGTTGTCTTTTCTGCATTGCAAAGCGAAGTTGGAGTCCCACACTTTGGCATTCAAAGAAAACCTTTCCATCGTACTTGAGTTTGAACCCTGCGTGTTGTTCCTGCAGGTACTCCTGTACTGTATTATGATTATGGCATTTTATTATGACAACAGTACAATGTTGGAGAGCACAGAGGACACAGTGGGCTTTGTTCAGCTCCGATTCCAGGAAAACACTCACATGGAACAACTTTTGGAACTAAAATCTAAATGTTATAATCCCCTCATTATTCAGTATTTCCAAATATCAAAAACCCAGGTTGAAATAGCAGTAAGTGAGAGCAGGTGCAACTTGGTGCTCAATGTTGAACGTGAACTCATTACCTTTCTCTGACCATGATGATGGAGGTCTGATTTCTACAATACAACACTATGTTACAGAAGGGGGGGGGAAACAACCGGGGAAAGTAGTCTACAGGAAGGGATAAAGCAGTCTTTGTTGGGGCAAATCTCTGAGGACCGGCGGCGGCAGGGTTCAGATGAGAAGATAAAAACACTTATTGCACTTTAACAGTTAGCCTCTGATAGGTGGGCTGACGGTAGCTGTGCCATTTCTCCTTACTGTTTGAGCTGAAGGGTCCCTGCTGTGCACAAAAGTCATCATATCAGTATTCAATGTCTCTACTTTAAAGAGTCCTCTCCTGCTGATGTTCAGGTGTATATCAGTATGTAGTGTCTCTACTTTAAAGAGTCCTCTCCTGCTGATGTTCAGGTGTATATCAGTATGTAGTGTCTCTACTTTAAAGAGTCCTCTCCTGCTGATGTTCAGGTGTATATCAGTGTGTAGTGTCTCTACTTTAAAGAGTCCTCTCCTGCTGATGTTCAGGTGTATATCAGTATGTAGTGTCTCTACTTTAAAGAGTCCTCTCCTGCTGATGTTCAGGTGTATATCAGTATGTAGTGTCTCTACTTTAAAGAGTCCTCTCCTGCTGATGTTCAGGTGTATATCAGTATGTAGTGTCTCTACTTTAAAGAGTCCTCTCCTGCTGATGTTCAGGTGTATATCAGTATGTAGTGTCTCTACTTTAAAGAGTCCTCTCCTGCTGATGTTCAGGTGTATATCAGTATGTAGTGTCTCTACTTTAAAGAGTCCTCTCCTGCTGATGTTCAGGTGTATATCAGTGTGTAGTGTCTCTACTTTAAAGAGTCCTCTCCTGCTGATGTTCAGGTGTATATCAGTATGTAGTGTCTCTACTTTAAAGAGTCCTCTCCTGCTGATGTTCAGGTATATATCAGTATGTAGTGTCTCTACTTTAAAGAGTCCTCTCCTGCTGATGTTCAGGTGTATATCAGTATGTAGTGTCTCTACTTTAAAGAGATACGTTTATAATCCTGCCTTTGGTTCACTTCTTGCAAATGGTTTGTAAGATGTCTCGTACATTTAGTTTTGGTCCTCACCGGAGTACAATTATTATCAATCTATCACATGTATTTATAAAGAACATTTCAACACAGCCCACGTTGACCAAAGTGCTGTACAGAAAAGAGACGGTAGCCAACACAACCTTTCATAAAAGAAATAAAAGAAACACCAACGTAAACATTAATACGCCGACTCATATGCACAAATATTATTATATATATATTTATATAATTATATAGGCAGGCACTATCAGCCAGATAAGGAGTCAAACGCTAGAGAATAAAAGTATGTTCTTACGTTAACAAACTGCTCGTAGGGTTCAACAGTCTCTGTACAAAAGTTGGATTAAAAAGGACTACATTTGTACTTTGAAAGCACCTTTAAGGACATTTGTAACACAGTACACAAAATACCATTAACTTTATGATTGTTAGAATGATTTTTTTTTGGATTGGCAGCAGATATTTCATTCATATGATTTTAATGGTGCTAAAATCTCTTTTCACCTCCATAATATGCCACTGGGGATCACCCCCTGTTAAACATGAGCCCGGCGTGGTACCAACAGCATAACTTCCTGTATTTCAACGAGGAGAGAAGGCAACAAAATCACTTCCTCTGGGAAGCCGTATCAACTGTCCAATGAGCTGCGGTGCGGCTCGTATTGGGACTTAAACAGAATACAGGTATGTTTTGTGACATTTTATTGCACACTGAAACCTGAGCCCGGTGGGTAAATACAGAATTATGCCATTTTTCAACAATGCCCCTCCCGTTACCGGCTGGATAACTGCCCACAGTCCATGTACACAATTATGTCACTTCCTGCATAAAATGTGACTGCGTGCACCAGAGCCTCACAGTTCAACTCAGTCAATGAAATATTGATGAAGGTCCTCGACTTTAGTACAGAGGCTGCAGATCTTTTTCTGGCACTGAAATGGCTTTTAAAAACTCTTAATGTCAGGAAGGAGCTAAAGGCTCAGAGTTCAACGTGAGCCGGCTGTGGAGGAAACTACGGAGGCCATTTTAAATCTACTCTGGTTCAGTTTTACAGTGAGCAAATTAAAGCGGACCAGATTTGATAAATACAGTCAATGAGAGGTGAACATTTATTCTGCTGCGTGCAACGCTCTCCTGAAGTTTCTCTCAACATAACTTCATCGGACTTCTGCAAAAGTACAAGTCAAAACCGACTTTAACCAAAGTCAACAAAATATTGATGAACGTCCTGGACTTTCCTACAGAGGCTTCATATATTTTCTTCATTTTCTTCATCATGACTCTGAGTCTTCATCATGAGTCTTCATCATGACCCTGAGTCTTCATCGTGTCTTCAACGTGAGCCTGAGTCTTCATTGTGTCTTCATCATGAGCCTGAGTCTTCATCATGTCTTCATCATGAGCCTGAGTCTTCATCATGAGCCTGAGTCTTCATCGTGTCTTCATCATGAGCCTGAGTCTTCATCATGTCTTCATCATGAGCCTGAGTCTTCATCATGTCTTCATCATGAGCCTGAGTCTTCATCATGTCTTCATCATGAGCCTGAGTCTTCATCATGTCTTCACCGTGAGCCTGAGTCTTCATCATGTCTTCACCGTGAGTCTGAGTCTTCATCATGAGCCTGAGTCTTAATCATGACCCTGAGTCTTCATCATTATCCTGAGTCTTCATCATGATCCTGAGTCTTCATCATGTCTTCATCATGAGCCTGAGTCTTCATCATGACTCTGAGTCTTCATCATGACTCTGAGTCTTCATCATCTCTTCATAATAAGCCTGAGTCTTCACCATGTCTTCATCATGAATCTGAGTCTTCATCATGAGTCTGAGTCTTCATCATGAACCTGAGTCTTCATCATGACCCTGAGTCTTCATAATGTCTTCATCATGACCCTGAGTCTTCATCATGTCTTAATCATGAGCCTGAGTCTTCCTCATGAGCCTAAGTCTTCATCATGTCTTCATCATGAGCCTGAGTCTTCATCATGTCTTCACCATGAGCCTGAGTCTTCATCATGTCTTCACCGTGAGTCTGAGTCTTCATCATGAGCCTGAGTCTTAATCATGACCCTGAGTCTTCATCATTATCCTGAGTCTTCATCATGATCCTGAGTCTTCATCATGTCTTCATCATGAGCCTGAGTCTTCATCATGACTCTGAGTCTTCATCATGACTCTGAGTCTTCATCATCTCTTCATAATAAGCCTGAGTCTTCACCATGTCTTCATCATGAATCTGAGTCTTCATCATGAGTCTGAGTCTTCATCATGAACCTGAGTCTTCATCATGACCCTGAGTCTTCATAATGTCTTCATCATGACCCTGAGTCTTCATCATGTCTTAATCATGAGCCTGAGTCTTCCTCATGAGCCTAAGTCTTCATCATGTCTTCATCATGAGCCTGAGTCTTCATCATGTCTTCACCATGAGCCTGAGTCTTCATCATAAGCCTGAGTCTTCATCATGAGCCTGAGTCTTCATCATGAGTCTGAGTCTTCACCATGAGCCTGAGTCTTCATCATGTCTTCACCATGAGCCTGAGTCTTCACAGGAGTCTGAGTCTTCATCATGAGCCTGAGTCTTCATCATATCTTCATCATGAGCATGAGTCTTCATCATGAGTCTGAGTCTTCATCATGATCCTGAGTCTTCATCATTTCTTCATCATGAGCCTGAGTCTTCATCATGAGTCTGAGTCTTGATCATGAGCCTGAGTCTTCATCATGTCTTCATCATGAATTTGAGTCTTCATCATGAATCTGAATCTTCAACATGAGCCCGAGTCTTTATCATGTTTTCACCGTGAGCCTGAGTCTTCATCATGTCTTCATCATGAGTCTGAGTCTTCCTCATGAGTCTGAGTCTTCATCATGAGCCTAAGTCTTCATCATGTCTTCATCATGAGCCTGAGTCTTCATCATCTCTTCATCATGAGCCTGAGTCTTCATCATCTCTTCATCATGAGCCTGAGTCTTCATCATGTCTTCACCATGAGCCTGAGTCTTCATCATGACTCTGAGTCTTCATCATGGGCCTGAGTCTTCATCATGAGCCTGAGTCTTCATCATGAGTCTGAGTCTTCACCATGAGCCTGAGTCCTTCATCATGTCTTCACCATGAGCCTGAGTCTTCAACAGGAGTCTGAGTCTTCATCATGAGCCTGAGTCTTCATCATGACTCTGAGTCTTCATCATAAGCCTGAGTCTTCATCATGAGCCTGAGTCTTCATCATGAGTCTGAGTCTTCACCATGAGCCTGAGTCTTCATCATGTCTTCACCATGAGCCTGAGTCTTCAACAGGAGTCTGAGTCTTCATCATGAGCCTGAGTCTTCAACAGGAGTCTGAGTCTTCATCATGAGCCTGAGTCTTCATCATGTCTTCATCATGAGCCTGAGTCTTCATCATGACTCTGAGTCTTCATCATAAGCCTGAGTCTTCATCATCTCTTCATCATGAGCCTGAGTCTTCATCATGTCTTCACCATGAGCCTGAGTCTTCATCATGACTCTGAGTCTTCATCATAAGCCTGAGTCTTCATCATGAGCTGAGTCTTCAACAAGAGTCTGAGTCTTCATCATCAGCCTGAGTCTTCATCATGTCTTCATCATGAGCCTGAGTCTTCACCGTGATCTGAGTCTTCATCATGAGCCTGAGTCTTCATCATGTCTTCATCATGAGTCTGAGTCTTCCTCATGAGTCTGAGTCTTCATCATGAGCCTAAGTCTTCATCATGTCTTCATCATGAGCCTGAGTCTTCATCATCTCTTCATCATGAGCCTGAGTCTTCATCATGTCTTCACCATGAGCCTGAGTCTTCATCATGACTCTGAGTCTTCATCATAAGCCTGAGTCTTCATCATGAGCCTGAGTCTTCATCATGAGTCTGAGTCTTCACCATGAGCCTGAGTCTTCATCATGTCTTCACCATGAGCTGAGTCTTCAACAAGAGTCTGAGTCTTCATCATCAGCCTGAGTCTTCATCATGTCTTCATCATGAGCCTGAGTCTTCAACAGGAGACTGATTCTTCATCTGGGCCTGAGTCTTCATCAGTCTTCATCATGAGCATGAGTCTTCATCATGAGTCTAAGTCTTCATCATGATCCTGAGTCTTCATCATTTCTTCATCATGAGTCTGAGTCTTGATCATGAGCCTGAGTCTTCATCATGTCTTCATCATGAATTTGAGTCTTCATCATGTCTTCACCATGAGCCTGAGTCTTCATCATGTCTTCACCGTGAGCCTGAGTCTTCATCATGTCTTCACCGTGAGTCTGAGTCTTCATCATGTCTTCACCATGAGCCTGAGTCTGCATCATGTCCTTCACCGTGAGCCTGAGTCTTCATCATGTCTTCACCGTGAGTCTGAGTCTTCATCATGTCTTCACCATGAGCCTGAGTCTTCATCATGTCTTCACCGTGAGCCTGAGTCTTCATCATGTCTTCACCATGAGCCTGAATCTTCAACATGAGCCCGAGTCTTCATCATGTCTTCACCATGAGCCTGAGTCTTCATCATGTCTTCACCATGAGCCTGAGTCTTCATCATGTCTTCACCGTGAGCCTGAGTCTTCATCATTCTTCACCGTGAGTCTGAGTCTTCATCATGAGCCTGAGTCTTCATCATGTCTTCACCATGAGCCTGAGTCTTCATCATGTCTTCACCATGAGCCTGAGTCTTCATCATGTCTTCACCATGAGTCTGAGTCTTCATCATGTCTTCACCGTGAGCTGAGTCTTCATCATGTCTTCACCGTGAGTCTGAGTCTTCATCATGAGCCTGAGTCTTCATCATGTCTTCACCATGAGCCTGAGTCTTCATCATGTCTTCATCATGAGCCTGAGTCTTCATCATGTCTTCACCATGAGCCTGAGTCTTCATCATGTCTTCACCATGAGCCTGAGTCTTCATCATGTCTTCACCGTGAGTCTGAGTCTTCATCATGAGCCTGAGTCTTCATCATGTCTTCATCATGAGTCTGAGTCTTCCTCATGAGTCTGAGTCTTCATCATGAGCCTAAGTCTTCATCATTTCTTCATCATGAGCCTGAGTCTTCATCATGAGTCTGAGTCTTCATCATGAGCCTGAGTCTTCATCATGTCTTCATCATGAGTCTGAGTCTTCCTCATGAGTCTGAGTCTTCATCATGAGCCTAAGTCTTCATCATTTCTTCATCATGAGCTGAGTCTTCATCATGAGCCTGAGTCTTCATCATGTCTTCATCATGAATTTGAGTCTTCATCATGAATCTGAATCTTCAACATGAGCCCGAGTCTTCATCATGTTTTCACCGTGAGCCTGAGTCTTCATCATCTCTTCATCATGAGCCTGAGTCTTCATCATGACTCTGAGTCCTTCATCATAAGCCTGAGTCTTCATCATGAGCCTGAGTCTTCATCATGAGTCTGAGTCTTCACCATGAGCCTGAGTCTTCATCATGTCTTCACCATGAGCCTGAGTCTTCATCATGACTCTGAGTCTTCATCATAAGCCTGAGTCTTCATCATGACTCTGAGTCTTCATCATAAGCCTGAGTCTTCATCATGAGCCTGAGTCTTCATCATGAGTCTGAGTCTTCATCATGACTCTGAGTCTTCATCATAAGCCTGAGTCTTCATCATGAGCCTGAGTCTTCATCATGAGTCTGAGTCTTCACCATGAGCCTGAGTCTTCATCATGTCTTCACCATGAGCCTGATCTTCAACAAGAGTCTGAGTCTTCATCATCAGCCTGAGTCTTCATCATGTCTTCATCATGAGCCTGAGTCTTCAACAGGAGACTGATTCTTCATCATGGGCCTGAGTCTTCATCATGTCTTCATCATGAGCATGAGTCCTTCATCATGAGTCTAAGTCTTCATCATGATCCTGAGTCTTCATCATTTCTTCATCATGAGCCTGAGTCTTCATCATGAGTCTGAGTCTTGATCATGAGCCTGAGTCTTCATCACGTCTTCATCATGAATTTGAGTCTTCATCATGAATCTGAATCTTCAACATGAGCCCGAGTCTTCATCATGTCTTCACCATGAGCCTGAGTCTTCATCATGTCTTCACCGTGAGCCTGAGTCTTCACCATGAGCCTGAGTCTTCATCATGTCTTCACCATGAGCCTGAGTCTTCATCATGTCTTCACCATGAGCCTGAGTCTTCATCATGTCTTCACCGTGAGCCTGAGTCTTCATCATGTTCTTCACCGTGAGTCTGAGTCTTCATCATGAGCCTGAGTCTTCATCATGTCTTCATCATGAGTCTGAGTCTTCCTCATGAGTCTGAGTCTTCATCATGAGCCTAAGTCTTCATCATCTCTTCATCATGAGCCTGAGTCTTCATCATGACTATGAGTCTTCATCATAAGCCTGAGTCTTCATCATGTCTTCACCATGAGCCTGAGTCTTCATCATGTCTTCATCATGAGCCTGAGTCTTCATCATGTCTTCATCATGAGCCTGAGTCTTCATCATGATCCTGAGTCTTCATCATGTCTTCATCATGAGCCTGAGTCTTCATCATGTCTTCACCATGAGCCTGAGTCTTCATCATGGCCTGAGTCTTCATCGTGGGCCTGAGTCTTCATCATGTCTTCATCATGAGCCTGAGTCTTCATCATGAGCCTGACTCTTCATCATGAGCCTGACTCTTCATCATGACCCTGAGTCTTCATCATGTCTTATCATGACCCTGAGTCTTCATCATGACCCTGACTCTTCATCATGACCCTGAGTCTTCATCATGTCTTCATCATGACCCTGAGTCTTCATCATGACCCTGAGTCTTCATCATGACCCTGACTCTTCATCATGACCCTGAGTCTTCATCATGTCTTCATCATGACCCTGAGTCTTCATCGTGACCCTGAGTGTTCATCATGAGCCTGAGTCTTCATCATGTCTTCATCATGAGCCTGAGTCTTCATCATGAGCCTGAGTCTCATCATGTCTTCATCATGAGCCTGAGTCTTCATCATGATCCTGAGTCTTCATCATGTCTTCATCATGAGCCTGAGTCTTCATCATGTCTTCACCATGAGCCTGAGTCTTCATCATGAGCCTGAGTCTTCATCATGAGCCTGAGTCTTCATCATGGGCCTGAGTCTTCATCATGTCTTCATCATGAGCCTGAGTCTTCATCATGGGCCTGAGTCTTCATCATGTCTTCATCATGACCCTGAGTCTTCATCATGACTCTGAGTCTTCATCATGACTCTGAGTCTCCATCATCTCTTCATAATAAGCCTGAGTCTTCACCATGTCTTCATCATGAATCTGAGTCTTCATCATGAGTCTGAGTCTTCATCATGAACCTGAGTCTTCATCATGACCCTGAGTCTTCATAATGTCTTCATCATGACCCTGAGTCTTCATCAGTGTCTTAATCATGAGCCTGAGTCTTCCTCATGAGCCTAAGTCTTCATCATGTCTTCATCATGAGCCTGAGTCTTCATCATGTCTTCACCATGAGCCTGAGTCTTCATCATGTCTTCACCGTGAGTCTGAGTCTTCATCATGAGCCTGAGTCTTAATCATGACCCTGAGTCTTCATCATTATCCTGAGTCTTCATCATGATCCTGAGTCTTCATCATGTCTCAATCATGAGCCTGAGCTTCATCATGACTCTGAGTCTTCATCATGACTCTGAGTCTTCATCATCTCTTCATAATAAGCCTGAGTCTTCACCATGTCTTCATCATGAATCTGAGTCTTCATCATGAGTCTGAGTCTTCATCATGAACCTGAGTCCTTCATCTGACCCTGAGTCTTCATAATGTCTTCATCATGACCCTGAGTCTTCATCATGTCTTAATCATGAGCCTGAGTCTTCCTCATGAGCCTAAGTCTTCATCATGTCTTCATCATGAGCCTGAGTCTTCATCATGTCTTCACCTGAGCCTGAGTCTTCATCATAAGCCTGAGTCTTCATCATGAGCCTGAGTCTTCATCATGAGTCTGAGTCTTCACCATGAGCCTGAGTCTTCATCATGTCTTCACCATGAGCCTGAGTCTTCAACAGAGTCTGAGTCTCATCATGAGCCTGAGTCTCTTCATCATATCTTCATCATGAGCATGAGTCTTCATCATGAGTCTGAGTCTTCATCATGATCCTGAGTCTTCATCATTTCTTCATCATGACCTGAGTCTTCATCATGAGTCTGAGTCTTGATCATGAGCCTGAGTCTTCATCATGTCTTCATCATGAATTTGAGTCTTCATCATGAATCTGACTCTTCAACATGAGCCCGAGTCTTTATCATGTTTTCACCGTGAGCCTGAGTCTTCATCATGTCTTCATGATGAGTCTGAGTCTTCCTCATGAGTCTGAGTCTTCATCATGAGCCTAAGTCTTCATCATGTCTTCATCATGAGCCTGAGTCTTCATCATCTCTTCATCATGAGCTGAGTCTTCATCATCTCTTCATCATGAGCCTGAGTCTTCATCATGTCTTCACCATGAGCCTGAGTCTTCATCATGACTCTGAGTCTTCATCATGGGCCTGAGTCGTCATCATGAGCCTGAGTCTTCATCATGAGTCTGAGTCTTCACCTGAGCCTGAGTCTTCATCATGTCTTCACCATGAGCCTGAGTCTTCACAGGAGTCTGAGTCTTCATCATGAGCCTGAGTCTTCATCATGACTCTGAGTCTTCATCATAAGCCTGAGTCTTCATCATGAGCCTGAGTCTTCATCATGAGTCTGAGTCTTCACCATGAGCCTGAGTCTTCATCATGTCTTCACCATGAGCCTGAGTCTTCAACAGGAGTCTGAGTCTTCATCATGAGCCTGAGTCTCAACAGGAGTCTGAGTCTTCATCATGAGCCTGAGTCTTCATCATGTCTTCATCATGAGCCTGAGTCTTCATCATGACTCTGAGTCTTCATCATAAGCCTGAGTCTTCATCATCTCTTCATCATGAGCCTGAGTCTTCATCATGTCTTCACCATGAGCCTGAGTCTTCATCATGACTCTGAGTCTTCATCATAAGCCTGAGTCTTCATCATGAGCCTGAGTCTTCAACAAGAGTCTGAGTTTCATCATCAGCCTGAGTCTTCATCATGTCTTCATCATGAGCCTGAGTCTTCACCGTGAGTCTGAGTCTTCATCATGAGCCTGAGTCTTCATCATGTCTTCATCATGAGTCTGAGTCTTCCTCATGAGCTGAGTCTTCATCATGAGCCTAAGTCTTCATCATGTCTTCATCATGAGCCTGAGTCTTCATCATCTCTTCATCATGAGCCTGAGTCTTCATCATGTCTTCACCATGAGCCTGAGTCTTCATCATGACTCTGAGTCTTCATCATAAGCCTGAGTCTTCATCATGAGCCTGAGTCTTCATCATGAGTTGAGTCTTCACCATGAGCCTGAGTCTTCATCATGTCTTCACCATGAGCCTGAGTCTTCAACAAGAGTCTGAGTCTTCATCATCAGCCTGAGTCTTCATCATGTCCTTCATCATGAGCCTGAGTCTTCAAACAGGAGACTGATTCTTCATCATGGGCCTGAGTCTTCATCATGTCTTCATCATGAGCAGTCTTCATCATGAGTCTAAGTTCTTCATCATGATCCTGAGTCTTCATCATTTCTTCATCATGAGTCTGAGTCTTGATCATGAGCCTGAGTCTTCATCATGTCTTCATCATGAATTTGAGTCTTCATCATGTCTTCACCATGAGCCTGAGTCTTCATCATGTCTTCACCGTGAGCCTGAGTCTTCATCATGTCTTCACCGTGAGTCTGAGTCTTCATCATGTCTTCACCATGAGCCTGAGTCTTCATCATGTCTTCACCGTGAGCCTGAGTCTTCATCATGTCTTCACCGTGAGTCTGAGTCTTCATCATGTCTTCACCATGAGCCTGAGTCTTCATCATGTCTTCACCGTGAGCCTGAGTCTTCATCATGTCTTCACCATGAGCCTGAATCTTCAACATGAGCCCGAGTCTTCATCATGTCTTCACCATGAGCCTGAGTCTTCATCATGTCTTCACCATGAGCCTGAGTCTTCATCATGTCTTCACCGTGAGCCTGAGTCTTCATCATGTCTTCACCGTGAGTCTGAGTCTTCATCATGAGCCTGAGTCTTCATCATGTCTTCACCATGAGCCTGAGTCTTCATCATGTCTTCACCATGAGCCTGAGTCTTCATCATGTCTTCACCATGAGTCTGAGTCTTCATCATGTCTTCACCGTGAGCCTGAGTCTTCATCATGTCTTCACCGTGAGTCTGAGTCTTCATCATGAGCCTGGTCTTCATCATGTCTTCACCATGAGCCTGAGTCTTCATCATGTCTTCATCATGAGCCTGAGTCTTCATCATGTCTTCACCATGAGCCTGAGTCTTCATCATGTCTTCACCATGAGCCTGAGTCTTCATCATGTCTTCACCGTGAGTCTGAGTCTTCATCATGAGCCTGAGTCTTCATCATGTCTTCATCATGAGTCTGAGTCTTCCTCATGAGTCTGAGTCTTCATCATGAGCCTAAGTCTTCATCATTTCTTCATCATGAGCCTGAGTCTTCATCATGAGTCTGAGTCTTCATCATGAGCCTGAGTCTTCATCATGTCTTCATCATGAGTCTGAGTCTTCCTCATGAGTCTGAGTCTTCATCATGAGCCTAAGTCTTCATCATTTCTTCATCATGAGCCTGAGTCTTCATCATGAGCCTGAGTCTTCATCATGTCTTCATCATGAATTTGAGTCTTCATCATGAATCTGAATCTTCAACATGAGCCCGAGTCTTCATCATGTTTTCACCGTGAGCCTGAGTCTTCATCATCTCTTCATCATGAGCCTGAGTCTTCATCATGACTCTGAGTCTTCATCATAAGCCTGAGTCTTCATCATGAGCCTGAGTCTTCATCATGAGTCTGAGTCTTCACCATGAGCCTGAGTCTTCATCATGTCTTCACCATGAGCCTGAGTCTTCATCATGACTCTGAGTCTTCATAAGCCTGAGTCTTCATCATGACTCTGAGTCTTCATCATAAGCCTGAGTCTTCATCATGAGCCTGAGTCTTCATCATGAGTCTGAGTCTTCATCATGACTCTGAGTCTTCATCATAAGCCTGAGTCTTCATCATGAGCCTGAGTCTTCATCATGAGTCTGAGTCTTCACCATGAGCCTGAGTCTTCATCATGTCTTCACCATGAGCCTGAGTCTTCAACAAGAGTCTGAGTCTTCATCATCAGCCTGAGTCTTCATCATGTCTTCATCATGAGCCTGAGTCTTCAACAGGAGACTGATTCTTCATCATGGGCCTGAGTCTTCATCATGTCTTCATCATGAGCATGAGTCTTCATCATGAGTCTAAGTCTTCATCATGATCCTGAGTCTTCATCATTTCTTCATCATGAGCCTGAGTCTTCATCATGAGTCTGAGTCTTGATCATGAGCCTGAGTCTTCATCACGTCTTCATCATGAATTTGAGTCTTCATCATGAATCTGAATCTTCAACATGAGCCCGAGTCTTCATCATGTCTTCACCATGAGCCTGAGTCTTCATCATGTCTTCACCGTGAGCCTGAGTCTTCACCATGAGCCTGAGTCTTCATCATGTCTTCACCATGAGCCTGAGTCTTCATCATGTCTTCACCATGAGCCTGAGTCTTCATCATGTCTTCACCGTGAGCCTGAGTCTTCATCATGTCTTCACCGTGAGTCTGAGTCTTCATCATGAGCCTGAGTCTTCATCATGTCTTCATCATGAGTCTGAGTCTTCCTCATGAGTCTGAGTCTTCATCATGAGCTAAGTCTTCATCATCTCTTCATCATGAGCCTGAGTCTTCATCATGACTATGAGTCTTCATCATAAGCCTGAGTCTTCATCATGTCTTCACCATGAGCCTGAGTCTTCATCATGTCTTCATCATGAGCCTGAGTCTTCATCATGTCTTCATCATGAGCCTGAGTCTTCATCATGATCCTGAGTCTTCATCATGTCTTCATCATGAGCCTGAGTCTTCATCATGTCTTCACCATGAGCCTGAGTCTTCATCATGGGCCTGAGTCTTCATCGTGGGCCTGAGTCTTCATCATGTCTTCATCATGAGCCTGAGTCTTCATCATGAGCCTGACTCTTCATCATGAGCCTGACTCTTCATCATGACCCTGAGTCTTCATCATGTCTTATCATGACCCTGAGTCTTCATCATGACCCTGACTCTTCATCATGACCCTGAGTCTTCATCATGTCTTCATCATGACCCTGAGTCTTCATCATGACCCTGAGTCTTCATCATGACCCTGACTCTTCATCATGACCCTGAGTCTTCATCATGTCTTCATCATGACCCTGAGTCTTCATCGTGACCCTGAGTGTTCATCATGAGCCTGAGTCTTCATCATGTCTTCATCATGAGCCTGAGTCTTCATCATGAGCCTGAGTCTTCATCATGTCTTCATCATGAGCCTGAGTCTTCATCATGATCCTGAGTCTTCATCATGTCTTCATCATGAGCCTGAGTCTTCATCATGTCTTCACCATGAGCCTGAGTCTTCATCATGAGCCTGAGTCTTCATCATGAGCCTGAGTCTTCATCATGGGCCTGAGTCTTCATCATGTCTTCATCATGAGCCTGAGTCTTCATCATGGGCCTGAGTCTTCATCATGTCTTCATCATGACCCTGAGTCTTCATCATGAGCCTGAGTCTTCATCATGAGCCTGACTCTTCATCATGAGCCTGAGTCTTCATCATGAGCCTGACTCTTCATCATGACCCTGAGTCTTCATCATGAGCCTGACTCTTCATCATGACCCTGAGTCTTCATCATGAGCCTGAGTCTTCATCATGAGCCTGAGTCTTCATCATGAGCCTGACTCTTCATCATGAGCCTGAGTCTTCATCATGAGCCTGACTCTTCATCATGACCCTGAGTCTTCATCATGAGCCTGAGTCTTCATCATGACCCTGAGTCTTCATCATGTCTTCATCATGACCCTGAGTCTTCCTCATGAGCCTGAGTCTTCATCATGAGCCTGACTCTCATCATGACCCTGAGTCTTCATCATGTCTTATCATGACCCTGAGTCTTCATCATGAGCCTGACTCTTCATCATGACCCTGAGTCTTCATCATGTCTTATCATGACCCTGAGTCTTCATCATGACCCTGACTCTTCATCATGACCCTGAGTCTTCATCATGTCTTCATCATGACCCTGAGTCTTCATCATGAGCCTGAGTCTTCATCATGACCCTGAGTCTTCATCATGTCTTCATCATGACCCTGAGTCTTCATCGTGACCCTGAGTCTTCATCGTGACCCTGAGTCTTCAGAGGGTCCCTGAGGACTTGTGTTTATATAAATATGTATTTATTCAACGTTAAAATGGAGCAACTGTCACAAAGACCTGATTTCCCTCTGGATTAATAAAGTGTTTTTGATTGTTTTGATCCTTAGTTGTTTGGAAAAGTGGGATTCAGGGACTCTGCACTGATCTACTTTGAGCAACAACCCCTTCTCCTCCAGTGTCTTTGGACTTGTAGCATTTTCTGTACTGGTTTTAAGAGCTCTTAGTGCCAGGAAGTAGCTGAAGGCTAAGAGTTCCCATGAGCAGCTGTAAGGTCTGCAGTGGCCTCGTGTGTAACTGAGACTGTACGAGTGCAGCCGAACCGAGCCACGATAACTCTTAAAACGCTGAGAGAATAATCTTTCAACTGGATGAACTCTGACTTTAGGAAACGCCAGGAAAGATGGTGGATTGTGGGAAAAAAAGCTTCTCAAAAGTCAAGACAGGAAAAAAAAAAAACTGTTCCTGATCGTTATGAATGACTGTGTGTGAGGAGGATAAATCCAGAGAGCTGTCGCAAGCGGAACAAAACAAACGGATCTGTTATTTACAACGAGATTAACTGATTTACGGCCGCCAAGGTTCTGAAAAACGTAAGAGAGGAAAGAGGGGAGAAATTACATGAATAAACACACCACACACACACACACACACACACACACACACACACACACACACACACACACGCTGCAAAGTCACTTCCAAGGCTCTCTTACAGCGTTCACCGCTCTGCATGTTATATTTGGCCTTCACACAAACTCGCACTGTACACACTTTTTAAAATCAGTCGCTGCTTTCACAAAAATATCTCTTTACGGTGTGTGTGTGTGTGTGTGTGTGTGTGTGTGTGTGTGTGTGTCTGGGTGTGTGTGTGTGTGTGTGTGTGGTGTGTGTGTGTATGTGTGTGTGTCTGTGTGTGTGTGTCTGTGTGTGTGTGTGTGTGTGTGTTGTGTGTGTGTATGTGTCTGTGTGTGTGTGTGTGTCTGTCTGTGTGTGTGTGTGGTGTGTGTGTGTGTGTGTGTGTGTTGTGTGTGTGTGTGTGTGTGTGTGTGTGTGTGTGTATGTGTGTGTGTCTGTGTGTGTGTGTGTGGTGTGTGTGTGTGTGTGTTGTATGTGTTGTGTGTGTGTGTGTCTGTCTGTGTGTGTGTGTGTGTGTGTGTGTGTGTGTGTGTGTGTGTGTGTCTGTCTGTCTGTCTGTCTGCCTGCCTGCCTGTCTGTCTGTCTGTGTGTGT
>JAAOOA010001960.1:70000-76068 GCA_012861695.1 Trematomus loennbergii
ACGCAATAACAGTTCATTTTAAAGCTCAAAAACGGTTTCTTCGGCAAGTAATGGCTGCTACAGCTGGCGACGCTATGCTAAGTAAAAGCAATTACGCTTTAACTGGAAGAACCAACACATAATAAAGCAGTGTGGAAGAGCCCTAGAGCAGACCAAACATACGGTAAATAGAGAACACAAAAATAATGTACAGACAAGTATATGACTATGTATTTGTGCCAAACATTTGGATAGTTTTGACAAAATATCCTAAAACTGATGAATATATTGGTGTTCCTGATATGACTGCTAACCTGTCTTTGTTCCACAGTCTGTACGAAAACCTGCAGAAAATCATTGAATTTGTTCTCTGTTCATTTTGTTCTCGTAGTTATTTTCCCCATTCATAAGTAACGGCCGGGTATCAGATGCCATGATCTGTTTCCTCTTACCCATAAAATGTTGCGTTACCTTAACTCGGTCGTTTCCTGTCTCTGCTTCAGGTTTCATTCTGACTACTGACCCTCTACATGTGGACTGTAATATGATGAAGCAGACGTTTTAATTTGTCAGATGTGCCAACGTTTGAGTAAACTGCTAGAAATGTGAGCAAAGGTATAAATGTGTCACAAGATATAATACTTTCACAAGATATCAAATTCCTGATGTTTTCATAATTCTCCCTTTTTTCAGAAATCTCACTTATTGTAAAAAGTTCTTTTTTTTAATTCAGCAGGCGTGGGAGAAGTTATTGATAACATGTAACGGGATCATTAGGAAACAAAAAAGGTATTTCGTTAAAGTTAAATACAAAAATCTGAATCCTGTTTCAGTTCAAAGAAAAGTGGATTACTAGCATGAATAAAGTGTTATTAAAAACCTAAAATGAGCATATAGTGTTTGTTGTAAAGGATCAGGTGTTATCTCTTCTCTGTAAGCTGTAATACTTAAGTGTGAATCTAACAATCTGCTTTATGAAATCTCATTTTGAGATCTTCATTTTTATTAACATGGGTCCCTAATCATCAGACTTATTTACAAAATCTGACTTTTTCATAATTCAAACTTTTTCCAAATGCCGATTGTTTTTCAAAAGTCAAATTATTTTCTAAAAAAATTCTCATATTTTCTCCCAAAATGTCTGACTTATTTTACGAAATCTGACTTTTTTCACAATTCTAACTGAAAATGTTTGACTGTTTTCTAATTTTCGACTATTTTTTAGCAAAATCTCACTTTTTAAAATTCCCGACATCTTTCAAAATTATCATTTTTTCCCAAAAATCTCCTTTTTTCAAATTCAGGTTTTCCTATAGTAAAAAAACCACTTTGAAACCCAAATATCTTGGTTTCATTCAATGTCACATTGTTCTGTTATCTTACATAATACACTTCTGTAAAAAACATTTTGTAGATTTTTCTTTTATCTTGGAGTTATTTGCATTGCATTGACTTTGAAGTAATCCAAAAGTAACGGAAAGTAATCAGGTTACTTTAATATTGTGATAGTCAGATAAGATTAAACAAATGTTTCAGGTTACTTGTAACTGTAACCTGATATATTGTTAAACTAACCCTCCCAACCCTAAGTATAGCATATAAAGGCAATTACATGACAAAGACGTGTTAGCGGCCAGTTCCTGTAACAAAAACTCATGTTTTTCCTCAAACTGTTTTGTAAAAGTGAAAATGAGTCCTGGCCATATAAAGCAAAAGCACACAGGTGGTCAAAATGTTTTACATCGTTTTATTTTTTCAAAGAACTTCTGGCAGCGGGAGGTGCACACGAAGGGAGCGGTGCTGATTGATGAAGCACTAGCAATGATATCTCTTCTTTCAACACCTGGTAATGATAATGGTTCACAGAGCGAGGCTGATTGTGTGTGTGTGTGTGGTGTGTGTGTGTGTGTGTGTGGTGTGTGTG
Source organism: Trematomus loennbergii (assembly GCA_012861695.1). NCBI lineage: Eukaryota > Metazoa > Chordata > Actinopteri > Perciformes > Nototheniidae > Trematomus > Trematomus loennbergii. The sequence continues at coordinate 71,904 of JAAOOA010001960.1, forward strand.
TGTGGTGTGTGTGGTGTGTGTGGTGTGTGTGTGTGTGTGTGTGTGTGTGTGTGTGTGTGTGTGTGTGTGTGTTCAGTATCTATCAGGCTCTGTGTGTGGCCATGAATGTATGAGAGGGTGAGTCCTCCCCTCCAGTGAAAGTGAAATGATGTTTATGGTTTAGAATATTGGCTCATAAAACTTAAAAAGCAAGGGTGGAAAAAGAACATGAGATATCCATTATTATTTTATAAATAATTTGTAAGCAAAGTCATGGAAGTTTCCATCACGTGTGAACATAAGTATTTAGAATATGAGACGAAGACAGTTTTCGTTTCACTGTCCGAAAAAGTTTAGAACTGTCTCTGTTGTTGGAAACTTGTCTTATTTTAACAATGTGATCACATGACTCCTTCTGATGTCACTGCAGATCTGCTGTAAGCTAGCTAGCTAACGTAGCTAACGTAGTCATTTCAAATATACTGACAAACACTTACAGTTATGAGACGCTGAGTGCGTCACTCTTTAGTGTCCCCTGGTCTCCAGCTGTGTGCGTCACTCTTAGTGTCCCCTGGTCTCCCAGCTGTGTGCGTCACTCTTTAGTGTCCCCTGGTCTCCAGCTGTGTGCGTCACTTTAGTGTCCCCTGGTCTCCAGCTGTGTGCGTCACTCTTTAGTGTCCCCTGGTCTCCAGCTGTGTGTGCGTCACTCTTTAGTGTCCCTGGTCTCCCAGCTGTGTGCGTCACTCTTTAGTGTCCCCTGGTCTCCCAGCTGTGTGCGTCACTCTTTAGTGTCCCCTGGTCTCCAGCTGTGTGCGTCACTCTTTAGTGTCCCCTGGTCTCCCAGCTGTGTGCGTCACTCTTTAGTGTCCCCTGGTCTCAGCTGTGTGCGTCACTCTTTAGTGTCCCGTGCTCTCCCAGCTGTGTGCGTCACTCTTTAGTGTCCCCTGGTCTCCCAGCTGTGTGCGTCACTTTTTAGTGTCCCCTAGTCTCCCAGCTGTGTGCGTCACTCTTTAGTGTCCCCTGGTCTCCCAGCTGTGTGCGTCACTCTTTAGTGTCCCCTGGTCTCCCAGCTGTGTGCGTCACTCTTTAGTGTCCCCTGGTCTCCCAGCTGTGTGCGTCACTCTTTAGTGTCCCCTGGTCTCCCAGCTGTGTGCGTCACTCTTTAGTGTCCCCTGGTCTCCCAGCTGTGTGCGTCACTCTTTAGTGTCCCCTGGTCTCCCAGCTGTGTGCGTCACTCTTTATGTCCCCTGGTCTCCAGCTGTGTGCGTCTCTCTTTAGTGTCCCCTGGTCTCCCAGCTGTGTTTTGAGCTTCTTGCAGCGTTTTGTATTTGCAGCTTTTAGAAACGTGTGCCATCGGGATATGATGTCTTAATTGATAAATAGGTATCTGGTATATGATTAGAGGGTATCTGGGTAAGTAAAGGACAGAGAGTGATGGACTAGAGGAGACAAAGAAGACCAATGTCTCTCAGAAACATGAGGAAAAGGAAGCAGCTGTTGACACCCATGGAAACACATCTCTTCCTCAGAGCTAACAACTCGCTGCTTCGGCTCTAACACTCCACCAGTGGATGGAAATGAATAGACCTACTGTAGCCTAACGCGAAACATGTACCCCTCAAATCAAATGCTTTCCAGGCCGGCCGGGGTTTACCCTGAAAAGAGAGAGCTATGTTTTCACAGCAGAACAGAAACTGTGGCTTTTTTTCCCAAACTGTGAGTGATTCCTGGAGGAGGAGGAGGAGGAGGAGGAGGAGGAGGAGGACGAAGAGGTGGAGGAGGAACCAGCGGCGCGGCACTAACTCAAGATAAAAAGCTGGAGGTTAAAATGTACTGAAATGTACTCAGCTGCTCCTCCGATGTTGAACTCTGAAGAAAAATACCCCCCTTCTGGGCTGTGCATTTAGACTGTAACCTGGTCTGTGTGCTTTAAAAATGTAAACACACACACACACACACACACCACATACATACACATACACACACACTCACACTCACATCACACTCACACTCACACACACACCACAACATTCGAGCGCTAACAAATCTAACTTGCAATCACATTTTTACTAAATGTAAATGTAAGTTCACACATATGCAAATTGTCAGCTCAGATTTAATGTCTGCTTTTTAAACTGTAGTATGTGCTCATCTGTTTCATTGTTGGTGTTTAGGGTACTGCTGAATATGCTTAAGGAAAGGGGAGGTCTCAGATATATCCAGAGCCTGTCTCTGATTGGCTGAAACACCAAACAGATCATTGCAGCATTACCCATAATCCCCTCTGTTTCAGCCCTGTTTCCAAAGTGCTGATTCTGTGGGTGTTCTCAATCTCGAGTACGCTTGCTTGGTAGCACATGTCTTCCGAGCATCTTGCTTCAGAAGCGAGTCAAGAATACTTCCTGGCATTCGGAAAACGATAAGTGTGGAACACGCTAGCAAGTGTGCAGGTGTGCGTCATATGAGAGCCCCGCCTCCTTACATCTTCCGCCACAGATTTGGGGAAATTGGTCCGTGCGCAAAGCATTGTGGGATTTAAGACCGCGAAGTCTACTCATGTGCAGACGATATTCTCCAAACGGAGTACGCCGGGCTCGGTAGTAGATTTCCAAGTATGCTGGAGATTGGAACAGTACTTCGGCGGCACCGATGACATAGTATGCTTGAAATAGTGGCTCTGAAGCAGCTTTACTCGACATTGAGAAACACCCTCTGTCTGTTACTTCAGATGAAAATAAGGAGCCCCTCCCCACGCCCCTCTGAGAGAGATTTGGTTACAAAGAACTCAATGGTGCTCTAGGAGGAGATTCAGGTGATAAGGGGGGGGGGGGGTTACCTTGGTTGCTGATTGGCTAATGGTTACACACAAAAACATCGTTATGACATCATCAAGTGGCCAAAATCTGATCAGCTCATTTTCAGACAGGTTTTTATAGAAATGGATCAAAAAGAGAGAGAATCTTTGTTCCTGAAACTTTCAGAGTTCCACAGAGGGGACACATGTTGATGAAGAAGAGACATGAAGAAGAGGGGACACATGTTGATGAAGAAGAGACATGAAGAAGAGGGGACACATGTTGATGTAGAAGAGACATGAAGAAGAGGGGACACATGTTGATGTAGAAGAGACATGAAGAAGAGGGGACACATGTTGATGAAGAAGAGACATGAAGAAGAGGGGACACATGTTGATGTAGAAGAGACATGAAGAAGAGGGGACACATGTTGATGTAGAAGAGACATGAAGAAGAGGGGACACATGTTGATGTAGAAGAGACATGAAGAAGAGGGGACACATGTTGATGTAGAAGAGACATGAAGAAGAGGGGACACATGTTGATGTAGAAGAGACATGAAGAAGAGGGGACACATGTTGATGTAGAAGAGACATGAAGAAGAGGGGACACATGTTGATGTAGAAGAGACATGAAGAAGAGGGGACACATGTTGATGTAGAAGAGACATGAAGAAGAGGGGACACATGTTGATGTAGAAGAGACATGAAGAAGAGGGGACACATGTTGATGTAGAAGAGACATGAAGAAGAGGGGACACATGTTGATGTAGAAGAGACATGAAGAAGAGGGGACACATGTTGATGTAGAAGAGACATGAAGAAGAGGGGACACATGTTGATGTAGAAGAGACATGAAGAAGAGGGGACACATGTTGATGTAGAAGAGACATGAAGAAGAGGGGACACATGTTGATGTAGAAGAGACATGAAGAAGAGGGGACACATGTTGATGTAGAAGAGACATGAAGAAGAGGGGACACATGTTGATGTAGAAGAGACATGAAGAAGAGGGGACACATGTTGATGTAGAAGAGACATGAAGAAGAGGGGACACATGTTGATGTAGAAGAGACATGAAGAAGAGGGGACACATGTTGATGTAGAAGAGACATGAAGAAGAGGGGACACATGTTGATGTAGAAGAGACATGAAGAAGAGGGGACACATGTTGATGTAGAAGAGACATGAAGAAGAGGGGACACATGTTGATGTAGAAGAGACATGAAGAAGAGGGGACACATGTTGATGTAGAAGAGACATGAAGAAGAGGGGACACATGTTGATGTAGAAGAGACATGAAGAAGAGGGGACACATGTTGATGTAGAAGAGACATGAAGAAGAGGGGACACATGTTGATGTAGAAGAGACATGAAGAAGAGGGGACACAT
>JAAOOA010001961.1:5000-52500 GCA_012861695.1 Trematomus loennbergii
AAGTCATGTGACCGTGCTGTAGTTCCTTTATAGCCCAACATTAGCCACCTTTAGCTTAGCGGTGGTGACGTGAAGTCATGTGACCGTGCTGTGGTTCCTTTATAGCCCAACATTAGCCTCCTTTAGCTTAGCGGTGGTGACGTGAAGTCATGTGACCGTGCTGTGGTTCCTTTATAGCCCAACATTAGCCTCCTTTAGCTTAGCGGTGGTGACGTGAAGTCATGTGACCGTGCTGTAGTTCCTTTATAGTCCAACATTAGCCTCCTTTAGCTTAGCGGTGGTGACCTGAAGTCATGTGACCGTGCTGTAGTTCCTTTATAGAGAGGCGAAGTCCTCCCCTTCCGGTGGACCTCCATGGGACCTTATTTCGGAAAAATGATGCATTGAAGTCAATGGAGAGAGAAAGATTATCTTTCGATCCCGTTTGAATTGTGCCATGAATTACACATATGATGTTTGTCAATTTAAAAGATCATTTTGCAAGTCAAAAAAAAAAATGTGTGGTAAAACTGTGAAGTAACACATTTGTTTGTGTGAAACGCTCAATGAACTACATCTCTGGTCAACAACGTCACCAAGATGGCCGTCACTACTGTCTTGTCAACAAAACGATTGACTACCCTCACTATCACCACAATGAAACACTCCTGAAGAAGTCATGCAAAGCTGCCTGCCTGCCTTCCTTTGATTCTCTCTGAACTGCCTGGTCGTTTTAATGTTTAATGTCAACCATTTGTGCAGATAGCATGAAGTAGAGAAGATCGCTAGCGTTAGCGTTAGCATTTCTCCCCCGGGCTTAAATGGTGTATTATAGAATGATCACACCGGTGACAGTACTCTTCAAAGGGTTCACGAAATATGACTACTACTCTTACTGTTTAACATTTTGGGTTACTTAATGTTACTTCATGTTAAGGCTAATAAAAATGACAAGGCTGTAATGCTAACTAACGTGCTAGCTACTAGCTAGCTTGATCCACACACTCCTCTTTCATCAGACGGGAAGCAAAAGAACAAGCAAGACCCATTGCTGGTATGATAACAACCTGGTACTAAGCACACAGGCATCTTGTTAAAGTTATCTGATCTTAGCCAGCGCCATATAGATAGATTATATCTATATGGCGCTGATCTTAGCTATCTCTATGTGGAGGAAAACAATTGTGACATCACTTACGCGACTCTGGGATTTGTAGTCTTTCTAGTTGAGTATTTTTCAGTCTTATATTTCAACAGTTTTACGACAAACTGTGACTTTTTTGACATGGAAATGATTTTTAAGATTGACAAACATCATATGTGTAATTCATGGCTCAATTCAAACGGGATCCAAAGATACGTTTTCTCTCTCCATTGACTTCAATGACCTGAAGTCATGTGACCGTGCTGTAGTTCCTTTATAGCCCACATTAGCCTCCTTTAGCTTAGCGGTGGCGAAGTCATGTGACCGTGCTGTAGTTCCTTTATAGCCCAACATTAGCCACCTTTAGCTTAGCGGTGGCGAAGTCATGTGACCGTGCTGTAGTTCCTTTATAGCCCAACATTAGCCACCTTTAGCTTAGCGGTGGTGACGTGAAGTCATGTGACCGTGCTGTAGTTCCTTTATAGCCCAACATTAGCCACCTTTAGCTTAGCGGTGACGTGAAGTCATGTGACCGTGCTGTAGTTCCTTTATAGCCCAACGTTAGCCACCTTTAGCTTAGCGGTGGTGACGTGAAGTCATGTGACCGTGCTGTAGTTCCTTTATAGCCCAACATTAGCCACCTTTAGCTTAGCGGTGGTGACGTGAAGTCATGTGACCGTGCTGTAGTTCCTTTATAGCTCAACATTAGCCTCCTTTAGCTTAGCGGTGGTGACGTGATCATGTGACCGTGCTGTAGTTCCTTTATAGCCCAACATTAGCCACCTTTAGCTTAGCGGTGGTGACGTGAAGTCATGTGACCGTGCTGTAGTTCCTTTATAGCCCAACATTAGCCACCTTTAGCTTAGCGGTGGTGACGTGAAGTCATGTGACCGTGCTGTAGTTCCTTTATAGCCCAACATTAGCCTCCTTTAGCTTAGCGGTGGTGACCTGAAGTCATGTGACCGTGCTGTAGTTCCTTTATAGCCCAACATTAGCCACCTTTAGCTTAGCGGTGGTGACGTGAAGTCATGTGACCGTGCTGTAGTTCCTTTATAGCCCAACATTAGCCACCTTTAGCTTAGCGGTGGCGAAGTCATGTGACCGTGCTGTAGTTCCTTTATAGGAATATACATTATTTTATAATTTCTCATAATTCTGCAGGAGTTGAAGACTGACCCTCCGTCTGACCCCGCCCCCATCAGCACAACCAATCAGAGCCGTGCATCGGAGAAACCGAGACCGACAAGAAGATCAAGAACTTAAAAAAGGTGAAGAGATTAAGTTTATAACTATCAACATCGAGTATGTTCTGAGCTGTGATTGGTTGCTGTGTTCTGAGCTGTGATTGGTGCCTGAGCTGTGATTGGCCGCTGTGTTCTGAGCTGTGATTGGTTGCTGTGTTCTGAGCTGTGATTGGTTGCTGTTTCTGAGCTGTGATTGGCCGCTGTGTTCTGAGCTGTGATTGGTGCCTGAGCTGTGATTGGTCGCTGTGTTCTGAGCTGTGATTGGTCGCTGTGTTCTGAGCTGTGATTGGCCGCTGTGTTCTGAGCTGTGATTGGCCGCTGTGTTCTGAGCTGTGATTGGTTGCTGTGTTCTGAGCTGTGATTGGTGCCTGAGCTGTGATTGGTTGCTGTGTTCTGAGCTATGATTGGTGGCTGTGTTCTGAGCTGTGATTGGCCGCTGAGCTGTGATTGGCCGCTGAGCTGTGATTGGTTGCTGTGTTCTGAGCTGTGATTGGTCGTTACAGAAGCTGAAAGCGATCGAGGAGCTGAAGGAGCAGCAAACGTCTGGGAAGTTCTCCAGAAGAACCAGGTGAGCCTCACTCTTATAAATACATTTAAAACATGTTATTAATGTTTATATGAATGTTCCCATGATACGGTAAGATGTATGAACCAGACATCATCCAATAAACTAAAGTATAACTGTGTATGACTTTACAGATGTTTCATAATATATGAATCTGATGGTGTGTTTGTTTCGTTCAGCTGGAGAAGCTTCAGAAGGAGGATCAGCTGCTGCAGGAGCTGAAGGAGCTGCAGATCAGCCTGTAGACAAACACACACTCTCACACTCTCACACACACACACACCCTCACACACACCAAAGAGAAAGAGTGTGTGTAAGAGACATTTTTGGGAGGACGGGTGAGGGGGCGGCTTTTGTTCACAGTGTGTGTCCCTCACCACACACACACACACAGACACAGACACACACACAGACACCGTTTCCTGCTTCCTGCTTCCTGTTTTCATCCAGGGAGGGATTGGACTCATTCTTCTTCTGTGTTTGGAGGCTGCTGCAAGGCATTCTGGGAAATGTAGTTGTGTGTGTTAATGAAATAAAAGATGAAATCACTGCAGAGAAAGAAAAAAAACTCTCAGACCGAAAACTGATTATTTCCCAACATGTTGAAAAGTTCCTTTAACATGCAAAGTGTGTGTGAGTGTGTGTGTGGGAGAGAGAGAGAGAGAGAAGCCCTGTTGCTATGCAACTTCTGTACAGATGCTGAAGCCGTTGTTCCTTTCAGAATAAAAGCCTGAATCCAGTTGTTCCTGTGTTGACCTGTTCTCACTGTGGGTTCACCTTTAGACAGAAAGTCAGGGTTCGAGTTATGTGGGAGCCAATGGAGCTCAGCTGAGATAAGGCGGGGTCTGAGCTCCCATAAGGCGGGGTCTGAGCTCCCATAAGGCGGGGTCTGAGCTCCCATAAGGCGGGGTCTGAGCTCCCATAAGGCGGGGTCTGAGCTCCCACGGACGCAGTGAAATCATACATCTGTGGGGGTCGCTAATACATTACCAACAACCATTATTTTGATCACAAATAATGCATTGTGTCAATGTCATGAGTATTATTTAAGTTAATGAGGTAAATGGGCTAAAGAAAAACATGTTTTCCAGAAGAACTGCGCATCTCTTGAACGACAATATGCCTGCACTGCACCTCCAAGGTGTGTTTTAAAGACCCCCATAGAGCTCAGTTTATAACTCGAACCCTGCATAAAGTGACATGATGACGTCTTAATGAATAAATATTACACTTAAAGGTAGGGTAGGTAAGTTTGAGAAACCGGCTCGAGATCGCTAGAATTTGAAAATACACAACCGGAGAAATCTGCCCCTTCCTCACAGAGCCCCTCCTCCACACACGAACGCGCGCATGACCAATGAGGGCACGAGATAAGTTTGTGCACAGATGGAAGGCTGACAGGCAGGTAGGCCATCCAGTTATTTTAGCCGGGCCGGCTCAGATGATTGGTCGTGCTTTTTACAGTACTACAGCTTCCACAGGTGATATTTATTATGGATTTATTGTTAAAGCACTTCAGATATTCATTGCTATCTGGATGTTAAGAGCATTCCATGGAATATAACAAGTGTATCTCGAGCCGGTTTCTCAAACTTACCTACCCACCTTTAATGATCAGTTTATCTTCAAAGTACAGCTCCATCATTTTAGTATTCATCTTAAAAAACAGCACTTTAGTGACAAATCATAATGTTTATAGATCAATTAGAGATGATCAGCTGTTGATTGAGATGCAGTAAAATGTAAAAAATATAGATTTTACATTTGTGAATTACTTTTGAATGAATCACACTTTGAAAACTGCCGGTGAGCAGATCTAACTCCGCCCCGCTGAGAGGAGCCGGTGAGCAGATCTAACCCCGCCCCGCTGAGAGGAGCCGGTGAGCAGATCTAACCCCGCCCCGCTGAGAGGAGCCGGTGAGCAGATCTAACCCCGCCCCGCTGAGAGGAGCCGGTGAGCAGATCTAACCCCGCCCCGCTGAGAGGAGCCGGTGAGCAGATCTACAGCTGAAGCCTCGCGCTTTTTTAACTCTCAGCTCATGTTGTTTGTTTGTTTATCACATTGTTTACTGTTGTTCAAACCGTTAGAGAACTACAACCGGGATTCATAACGCGGAGCAGCGCGTGAGAGGGAACACGTGCTCCCTGCAGGTAAGCTAACAGCTAACAGCTAATAAACAACTGTAGATTCAGAAAGTACCCGGATCAGCCTACTGAGCATGCGCAGTGGAGTTCCGCTCTGTCAGTCAGGCCCAATCCCAAACCAAATCAAATCAAATCAAATCAGGTTTTATTTATAAAACACATTTAAAAGCGATTTTTGGTCGAGCCAAAGTGCTGTACATGTAATAAAAACACATTACTACAATCACAATAAACGACAATAAATTACAACAGATATATAAAAACTAAATAAAAATAAAACACACGGAAAAGTCAGAAGTCGTGCTCCGCTCTAACTAGAAGGCCAGAGAGAAGAAGTGTGTTTTTAGAGTAGATTTAAAAAACCCTAGGGTCTGGGCCGACCTCACATGGAGGGGCAGAGTGTTCCAGAGCCTGGGGCCAGCTGCTGCGAAGGCTCGGTGCCCTCTGGTTTTGAGCCTGGTCTTGGGCACTACCAGCAGCAGCTGGTCAGCAGACCTTAAAGCTCTGGCTGGGGTGTAGCGCTGGAGCAGTTCAGCTATATAGGCCGGAGCCAGCCCATTTAGTGCTTTGAAAACAAATAAAAGGAATTTAAAATCAATTCTGAACCGAACTGGAAGCCAGTGCAGTGAGGCCAGAATTGGGGTGATGTGGTCACGCTTTTTGTGGCCAGTGAGAAGACGTGCAGCTGCGTTTTGGACTAGCTGCAGGCGTCTAATTGAGGCCTGGTCCATACCCACATACAAGCGTTACAATAGTCCAGTCTCGAGGTTACAAAGGCGTTTAATAACCCTTTCTAAGTCTTTAAAAGATAAATACGACTTGGTTTTAGCCAATAGTCTTATTTTAAAAAAGCAGGATTTGACTACGGTGCTGACCTGCTTGTCGAATTTAAAAGTGCTAGTGAAGGTCACTCCAAGGTTCATGACCGAGGGGAGGATGTTTTTTTTGATAGAGCCCAGAATATCAACCGGAGAGGCTGGAGGTTGGGGTCCAAAAAAGATGACCTCAGTCTTGCTCTCGTTGAGGTTGAGGAAGTTTTTGCTCAGCCAGGATTTTATCTCTGTTAAGCAGTCCATCAGCTGCTGTAGTGAGTGTGTGACATTTGCTTTGAGAGGCAGATATATCTGTACATCGTCAGCGTAGCAGTGGAAGGGAATATTATGTTTTGTGAGTATTGAACCTAGGGGCAGTATGTACAGTAGAAAAAGGATGGGGCCCAGAATCGAGCCTTGGGGAACCCCACAGGTAAGAGGGGCTTTGGCAGAGGAGAAGGCACCTAGCTAGAGATGTCCCGATCCGATCACGTGATCGGGGATCGGAGCCGATCACGTGATTTTCAAAAGATCGGAATCGGGAGAAAAAAATCGGGATCGGGAATTTTTTTTTTCTTTTTTTTTTTTTTTTATAAAATATTTTTATTTGATTTAATGTTACAAAACAAAAAGGACCATGTTCACGTCTTAAAGTCATCCTGAGGCCTTCGTTTTGGTTTAAATTACACAACATCATGTATGTGTTGCTTCTTTTGGGCTTGTTTCATCGACCTGATTGCTTATTTCTCTCAAATCTGGCAACAGAGTGGGCGCAGTGTCTAATAGTAGCAGTAAGCTAACGAGAGGCTACGTTCAGCTGGTGTAACGAGAGGCTACGTTCAGCTGGTGTAACGAGAGGCTACGTTCAGCTGGTGTAACGAGAGGCTACGTTCAGCTGGTGCAACGAGAGGCTACGTTCAGCTGGTGCAACGAGAGGCTACGTTCAGCTGGTGTAACGAGAGGCTACGTTCAGCTGGTGTAACGAGGCTACGTTCAGCTGGTGTAACGAGAGGCTACGTTCAGCTGGTGCAACGAGAGGCTACGTTCAGCTGGTGCAACGAGAGGCTACGTTCAGCTGTGTAACAAGAGGCTACGTTCAGCTGGTGTAACGAGAGGCTACGTTCAGCTGGTGTAACGAGAGGCTACGTTCAGCTGGTGTAACGAGAGGCTACGTTCAGCTGGTGCAACGAGAGGCTACGTTCAGCTGGTGTAACGAGAGGCTACGTTCAGAGGCTACGTTCAGAGGCTACGTTCAGCTGGTGTAACGAGAGGCTACGTTCAGCTGGTGTAACGAGAGGCTACGTTCAGCCGGTGTAACGAGAGGCTACGTTCAGCCGTGTAACGAGAGGCTACGTTCAGCCGGTGTAACGAGAGGCTACGTTCAGCCGGTGTAACGAGAGGCTACGTTCAGCCGGTGTAACGAGAGGCTACGTTCAGCCGGTGTAACGAGAGGCTACGTTCAGCCGGTGTAACGAGAGGCTACGTTCAGCCGGTGTAACGAGAGGCTACGTTCAGCCGGTGTAACGAGAGGCTACGTTCAGCCGGTGTAACGAGAGGCTACGTTCAGCCGGTGTAACGAGAGGCTACGTTCAGCCGGTGCCTCGGGAGTCGGGACAGAGAAAATGTCAGGAGTTTGGAAGTATTATAAAATTGAAAGCGAAGGCAGTGTAACAGCCAGATGCAATGTTTGCAAGGCGGAGGTTCCGCGTGGTGGAAAGAACAGAGCTACGTTCAACACGACCAATCTAATATGCCACCTGAGAAACAAACACCAACAACAACACGACGAGTACACAGCGGCCACTCGGGTAACGGCACTGAAACAAACCGAACAGTGAAAAGGCCAAAAGAATAACAGCCAAGATAGCTGAATTCATCGCGTTGGATGACCAGCCGTTATCTGTTACCTTTTTTTCTCTTAATGCATTGCATAAAGATCGGATCGGGAAAAATCGGTATCGGCAGATTGTCAAAATCAAATGATCGGAATCGGATCGGGAGCAAAAAAAGGTGATCGGGACATCCCTACACCTAGCTGCACCGAGAAGCTACGGTCTGTCAGGTAGGACCTGAACCATGCAAGGGCAGAGCCTGTGATGCCAGCGGACTGTTCAAGCCGTGACAGCAGGATGCTATGGTCCACAGTGTCAAAGGCAGCTGTCAGGTCTAACAGCACCAAGACAGCTGGGCTACCTGAGTCGGCGGCTAGGAGCAGATCATTAAAAACTCTTCAAAGGGCTGTTTCAGTGCTGTGCATGGGTTTGAAGCCAGACTGAAACTTTTCATGGATTCCATGGATGGTTAAAAAAGACTGCAGTTGGGCGTAGACTACTCGCTCCAGGGCTTTTGATAAAAAAGGTAGCTGGGAGATGGGCCTAAAATTTGCGAGAATGGAGGGGTCGAGATTTTTCTTTTTAAGGAGTGGCTTAACCACGGCATGTTTGAAGGCAGCTGGGACACATCCTGAGGTAAGAGAGGTGTTTAAAAGTAATAAAATACTTGCTCCAACTGAATCAAAAACATCTCTGAGAAGGCGAGAGGGAATGCTGTCTGAGGTGCAGTTTGTCGGCCGCAGGTGCTTGACTACATCCGAGAGAGAAGAGAGGGATACAGGCTCAAAGTGGTCGAGGACAGCAGGGCGCAGAAAAGGAGCAGGATCTGGGGTAGCACTAGTGTGGGCTAGCCTCAGAGCAGATACCTTTTCAATAAAAAATGTAAGAAACTTCTCACAGAGAGTAGTCGATGGGACAATAGAAGAAACATCACAGGGATTAATGATCGAGTTGAGGACATTAAAAAGAACCTGAGGTTTATGGCTGTTTTTGGAGATGAACAGAGAAATGTGCTCTGTTTTGGCTGCTTTGACTGCCGTCTGGTAGTCAGAAAGGCAAGCACGAAGGATTTCTAGGGAGACATGGAGTTTATCCTTTTTCCATTTTCTCTCTGCACGCCTGCAAGCGCGTCTGAGAGCACGAGTACAGTCATTGAGAAGCATTAAAAGCATCAGAGAACTGTGAGGCAGTCAAGGGGTTAATCGAACGCAGACGACGCGCCGGGGCACGTGATTCGACTCCTGCGGAAGGGATGGAGGTTGTAAACAGAACCGGTAAATGGTGTCTGAGATACGCGTTGCTGCACATATTTCATCCACAGATACAGACAGTCCAAACGATAACACTAAGTCCAAAGTGTGTCCTTTTCCCACTCCCTCGACCCTACCCTCCGTGGCGGAGTGAACTCCGTCTGTAGTCTCACTCGCAGCTCAACGAGGCTCCCTCCTGTCAGATGGAGGGAGTAAATACAGCGGCAAGCTTTGGACAAACTCCCCTCTCTCCTCAGAAACAGGAAGTGCCGTAACTGTATACAACGGTTTCAAATCAGCATCTCTTAGACAAAAACATTTAAATTAAGAACTCAAATAAAACTCCAAACATCTTTCATTGTGTTACTTTTTTGTAAAGCTCTTTTAGTTTTAAACCTGATGTTTATAAGCTTCTTAGTTTTTGCAACAGTCTGTAAATATACACAACTTTATAATAAAATGCACACATTTACCTTTTTCTAGACTAAACACAGGTATGATCCTAAGTTAAAAACATACGAGGTTATCATGAGGTTGTTAACATCGCAGTTTATCAGTGGATGTTTGGAACTGGTTGTTAACAGCGTGTTTCCTGACGGACACACGGCGTGTTTCCTGACGGACACACGCGGCGTGTTTCCTGACGGACACACGCGGCGTGTTCCTGACGGACACGCGGCGTGTTTCCTGACGGACACGCGGCGTGTTTCCTGACGGACACGCGGCGTGTTTCCTGACGGACACACAGCGTGACTCCGGTCAGGTAGAGACCAGTCTCAAGTCAGCACCGATGCAGACTCGCTGTTTGAGGGCTTGATAGCCCACTCCCCCTCCACACCTCTCCACACTCGTTGGTTTGGAACAGCACTTAATGAGGCGGACCCTCCGCGCGAACGCGCAAACGGAGGGGTAGTGTGTAGGGGGCGGTTTGGGATTGGGCCTCAGAGTAATTGAATTTGCGAAGTCACGCCCATCTACTTCCGCCCCATGGGACCTTATTTCGGAAAAATAATGCATTGAAGTCAATGGAGAGAGAAAACGTATCTTTGGATCCTGTTTGAATTGAGCCATGAATTACACATGTGATGTTTGTCAATCTTAAAAAATCATTTCCAGGTCAAAAAAGTCACAGTTTGTTGTAAAACTGTTGAAATATAAGACTATGAAAAATACGTAACTAGAAAGACTACAAATCCCAGATTTAAGTGATGTCACAATTGTTTTCCTCCACTAAGAGATAGCTAAGATCAGCGCCATATAGATATAATCTATCTATAGTAGGGATGTCCCGATCACCTTTTTTGCTCCCGATCCGATTCCGATCATTTGATTTTGACAATCTGCCGATACCGATTTTTCCCGATCCGATCTTTATGCAATGCATTAAGAGAAAAAAAAGGTAACAGATAACGGCTGGTCATCCAACGCGATGAATTCAGCTATCTTGGCTGTTATTCTTTTGGCCTTTTCACTGTTCGGTTGTTTCAGTGCCGTTACCCGAGTGGCCGCTGTGTACTCGTCGTGTTGTTGTTGGTGTTTGTTTCTCAGGTGGCATATTAGATTGGTCGTGTTGAACGTAGCTCTGTTCTTTCCACCACGCGGAACCTCCGCCTTGCAAACATTGCATCTGGCTGTTACACTGCCTTCGCTTTCAATTTTATAATACTTCCAAACTCCTGACATTTTCTCTGTCCCGACTCCCGAGGCACCGGCTGAACGTAGCCTCTCGTTACACCGGCTGAACGTAGCCTCTCGTTACACCGGCTGAACGTAGCCTCTCGTTACACCAGCTGAACGTAGCCTCTCGTTACACCGGCTGAACGTAGCCTCTCGTTACACCGGCTGAACGTAGCCTCTCGTTACACCGGCTGAACGTAGCCTCTCGTTACACCGGCTGAACGTAGCCTCTCGTTACACCGGCTGAACGTAGCCTCTCGTTACACCGGCTGAACGTAGCCTCTCGTTACACCGGCTGAACGTAGCCTCTCGTTACACCGGCTGAACGTAGCCTCTCGTTACACCGGCTGAACGTAGCCTCTCGTTACACCGGCTGAACGTAGCCTCTCGTTACACCAGCTGAACGTAGCCTCTGAACGTAGCCTCTGAACGTAGCCTCTCGTTACACCAGCTGAACGTAGCCTCTCGTTACACCAGCTGAACGTAGCCTCTCGTTGCACCAGCTGAACGTAGCCTCTCGTTACACCAGCTGAACGTAGCCTCTCGTTGCACCAGCTGAACGTAGCCTCTCGTTGCACCAGCTGAACGTAGCCTCTCGTTACACCAGCTGAACGTAGCCTCTCGTTACACCAGCTGAACGTAGCCTCTCGTTACACCAGCTGAACGTAGCCTCTCGTTGCACCAGCTGAACGTAGCCTCTCGTTGCACCAGCTGAACGTAGCCTCTCGTTACACCAGCTGAACGTAGCCTCTCGTTACACCAGCTGAACGTAGCCTCTCGTTACACCAGCTGAACGTAGCCTCTCGTTAGCTTACTGCTACTATTAGACACTGCGCCCACTCTGTTGCCAGATTTGAGAGAAATAAGCAATCAGGTCGATGAAACAAGCCCAAAAGAAGCAACACATACATGATGTTGTGTAATTTTAAACCAAAACGAAGGCCTCAGGATGACTTTAAGACGTGAACATGGTCATTTTTGTTTTGTAACATTAAATCAAAAAAAATATTTTATAAAAAAAAAAAAAAAATTCCCGATCCCCGATTTTTTCTCCCGATTCCGATCTTTTGAAAATCACGTGATCGGCTCCGATCCCCGATCACGTGATCGGATCGGGACATCTCTAATCTATATGGCGCTGGCTAAGATAAGATAACTTTAACAAGATGCCTGTGTGCTTAGTACCAGGTTGTTATCATACCAGCAATGGGTCTTGCTCCTTCTTTAGCTTCCCGTCTGATGAAGAGGAGAGTCTGGATCAAGCTAGCTAGTAGCTAGCACGTTAGTTAGCATTACAGCCTTGTCATTTTTATTAGCCTTAACATGAAGTAACATGAAGTAACCCAAAATGTTAAACAGTAAGAGTAGTAGTCATATTTCGTGAACCCTTGGAGAGTACTGTCACCGGTGTGATCATTCTATAATACACCATTTAAGCCCGGGGGAGAAATGCTAACGCTAACGCTAGCGATCTTCTCTACTTCATGCTATCTGCACAAATGGTTGACATTAAACATTAAAACGACCAGGCAGTTCAGAGAGAATCAAAGGAAGGCAGGCAGGCAGCTTTGCATGTGTAATTCGTGGCTCAATTCAAACGGGGGTCCTTTCTATATTCCTGTTGCTCTGTTGGAGGAGCCTTCAGTGTCTCCTCTCCATCTCCCCCCGGAGCTGCTGCATGGTGAGAGACACTTGAAACCTGAACCCAACTTACTGTGTAAACGTCCCATCACCTGCAGGTGAGCTCCTCCACACCTCCATCACTCTGGGGTCGCAACCTCTCCAGGACCAGGACTCCATGACGGACCATAAAGCCTCCGTACCTGCACAGACTGAGGGGATGGAGCAGGACCCCCTTCAGGTGCTGGGGGTCAGTGACTCTGCCCCCCTCAGGTGGGGGGTCAGCAGGTGTGACTCCGCCCCCCTGCTGTGGAGAGATCAGGACCTGAGGGCAGTGAGGGTGCGGGGCCTGGTAGGGGCGCTGTTAGGAGCCCTGCCTCGGACCCCCCGACAGAACGGGAGGCTGGGGAGACCCCTGCTGCTGCTGCCAGAGGAGGAGCGGCTGCTAACAGAGCTACATGCTACAGCTAATGCTAACCAGGTGAGTGTACCTGCTGTTAACCAGGTGAGTTTAACCAGGTGAGTGTACCTGCTGCTAACCAGGTGAGTGTACCTGCTGTTAACCAGGTGAGTTTAACCAGGTGAGTGTACCTGCTGTTAACCAGGTGAGTGTACCTGCTGCTAACCAGGTGTGCGTTGTGTTGTGTGCAGGGTGGAGGGGGGGTGCAGCTCAGTCTGCAGGTGAAGCAGCACCTGGAGGAGCAGGAGAGGAGCTTGGAGGAGCAGAGAGTCCTCGCTCTGCAGGACAGGAAGTCAGCGCTGCTGCACGCCATGACATCATCACACACAGGTGAGAGCAGTGACATCATCACACACAATCCGTGATGCGCCGGTGAAGATGGCTGCATAGAGAGGTGAAGTCCCTCCCCTTCCGGTGGACCTCCATGGGACCTTATTTCGGAAAAATGATGCATTGAAGTCAATGGAGAGAGAAAGATTATCTTTCGATCCCGTTTGAATTGTGCCATGAATTACACATATGATGTTTGTCAATTTAAAAGATAATTTTACAAGTCAAAAAAATAAAAAGTGTGGTAAAACTGTGAAGTAACACATTTGTTTGTGTGAAACGCTCAATGAACTACATCTCTGGTCAACAACACACGTCACCAAGATGGCCGTCACTACTGTCTTGTCAACAAACCGATTGGCTACCCTCACTATCACCACAATGAAACACGTCCTGAAGAAAGTCCTGCAAAGCTGCCTGCCTGCCTTCCTTTGATTCTCTCTGAACTGCCTGGTCGTTTTAATGTTTAATGTCAACCATTTGTGCAGATAGCATGAAGTAGAGAAGATCGCTAGCGTTAGCGTTAGCATTTCTCCCCCGGGCTTAAATGGTGTATTATAGAATGATCACACCGGTGACAGTACTCTTCAACATGGATACAAGGCTCTCCCTCGCCCTCGCCCTCGCCCTCCCTTCAGACCACATCTCTCTGCTGCTGCTGCCTGCGTACAAGCAGAAACTTAAAAGGGACAGACCGGTAACAAGGACAGTACAGCGATGGAGCGAGGAGTCAGATGAGCACTGCAGGATTGCTTTGCATCACGGATTGGAGTGTGTTTGAGGACAATAACATCAACACACACACGGACACTGTCATCTGCTACATTGGGAAATGCATCGATGACGTGGTACCGAAGGTTTCTGTACGGACATTCCCAAATCAAAAGCCCTGGATAAACTGCGAGGTGCGCGGCAACTGAAAGCGCGCACTATCGCGCACAGAGCTGGAGATTTGGAGGAGTACAGGAAGTCTAGGTATGATCTCCGGAGAGCAATTAAAAATGCAAAGAGACAGTACAAAGAGAAGGTGGAATCTGACTTCAAAGGCTGTAACACTAGGAATATGTGGGCGGGACTAAGGACAATGACTGACTACAAAGGAGCAGCGGGGGGTGCTGCGGGAGTGTCTGCGTGCGCATCTCTCCCAGATGAGCTGAACAGTTTTTTGCACGCTTTGAGAGCAGCCAGGCTGTGGAGGTACAGAGGGACCAGGAGCTAAGCCCTTTTGTTTTAAACAGGGCAGATGTGTGTAAATCCTTTAAAAGGGTTAACCCACACAAGGCTCCTGGACCTGATGGCATCCCTGGCCGTGTTCTCAGGGTGTGTGCAGTTCAGCTGGCAGAGGTGTTCACAGACATCTTCAACAGGTCCCTGCTGCAGTCTGTAGTCCCCACATGCTTAAACACTCCACCATCGTTCCTGTCCCCAAAAAGACAATCATCACCTGCCCCAACGACTACCGCCCAGTAGCACTCACCTCCATCATAATGAAGTGCTTTGAGCGGTTAGTCAAATCATTCATCACCTCCTCCCTCCCTGAATCTCTGGACCCCCTGCAGTTTGCCTACAGAGCAAACAGGTCCACAGACGACGCCATAGCCCTCACCCTCCACACTGCCCTCTCACACCTGGACCCGAAGAACAGGAACACATATGTGAGAATGCTGTTCATTGACTACAGTTCAGCATTCAATACCATTGTGCCCTCCAAGCTGGCCATCAAGCTCAGAGACCTCGGGCTCAACAGCGCCCTCTGTGACTGGATCCTGAACTTCCTGACGGGCAGACCCCAGGCAGTGCGGGTGGGAAACATCACATCCTCCACCCTGATTCCTCAACACCGGTGCCCCTCAAGGCTGCGTGCTCAGCCCTCTCCTCTACTCCCTGTTCACCACGACTGCGTGGCCACACACAGCTCCAACACCATCGTGAAGTTTGCTGATGACACGACCGTCATCGGCCAGATCACAGACGATGACGAGACGGCGTACAGAGAGGAGGTCGAAAACCTGACATCTTGGTGCCAGGATAACAACCTCCATCTCAACATCAGCAAAACAAAGGAGCTGATTGTGGATTACAGGAAGCAGCAGGGAGAGGGACACGCCCCCATCGCCATCAATGGGACTACGGTGGAGAGAGTCAAGCTTCAGGTTCCTGTGTCGGGACCACAATCACTGAGGACCTGACATGGCATCACTCTGAGGACCTGACATGGGACTCATCTGAGGACCTGACATGGACTCTTCACTGAGGACCTGACATGGACTCATCACTGAGGACCTGACATGGACTCATCACTGAAGACCTGACATGGACTCATCACTGAGGACCTGACATGGACTCATCACTGAGGACCTGACATGGACTCATCACTGAGGACCTGACATGGACTCTTCACTGAGGACCTGACATGGACTCATCACTGAGGACCTGACATGGACTCATCACTGAGGACCTGACATGGACTCATCACTGAGGACCTGACATGGACTCTTCACTGAGGACCTGACATGGACTCTTCACTGAGGACCTGACATGGACTCTTCACTGAGGACCTGACATGGACTCTTCACTGAGGACCTGACATGGACTCTTCACTGAGGACCTGACATGGCCTCATCACTGAGGACCTGACATGGACTCATCACTGAGGACCTGACATGGACTCTTCACTGAGGACCTGACATGGACTCTCACTGAGGACCTGACATGGACTCTTCACTGAGGACCTGATATGGACTCTTCACTGAGGACCTGACATGGACTCTTCACTGAGGACCTGACATGGACTCTTCACTGAGGACCTGACATGGACTCTTCACTGAGGACCTGACATGGACTCTTCACTGAGGACCTGACATGGACTCTTCACTGAGGACCTGACATGGACTCATCACTGAGGACCTGACATGGACTCTTCACTGAGGACCTGACATGGACTCATCACTGAGGACCTGACATGGACTCTTCACTGAGGACCTGACATGGACTCATCACTGAGGACCTGACATGGACTCTTCACTGAGGACCTGACATGGACTCATCACTGAGGACCTGACATGGACTCATCACTGAGGACCTGACATGGACTCATCACTGAGGACCTGACATGGACTCATCACTGAGGACCTGACATGGACTCTTCACTGAGGACCTGACATGGACTCTTCACTGAGGACCTGACATGGACTCTTCACTGAGGACCTGACATGGACTCTTCACTGAGGACCTGACATGGACTCTTCACTGAGGACCTGACATGGCCTCATCACTGAGGACCTGACATGGACTCATCACTGAGGACCTGACATGGACTCATCACTGAGGACCTGACATGGACTCATCACTGAGGACCTGACATGGACTCTTCACTGAGGACCTGACATGGACTCTTCACTGAGTACCTGACATGGACTCATCACTGAGGACCTGACATGGACTCTTCACTGAGGACCTGACATGGACTCTTCACTGAGGACCTGACATGGACTCATCACTGAGGACCTGACATGGACTCAACACTGAGGACCTGACATGGACTCATCACTGAGGACCTGACATGGACTCTTCACTGAGGACCTGACATGGACTCATCACTGAGGACCTGACATGGACTCTTCACTGAGGACCTGACATGGTCTCTTCACACCACCACCATCACCAAGAAAGCTCAACAGCGGCTCTTCTTCCTCCGCAGGCTGAGGAGGTTCAAAATGGATTCCAGGATACTCTGCAACTTCTACAGGTGCTCCATAGAGAGTATCCTGACCTTCTACAGGTGCACCATAGAGAGTATCCTGACCTTCTACAGGTGCACCATAGAGAGTATCCTGACCTTCTACAGGTGCACCATAGAGAGCATCCTGACCTTCTACAGGTGCACCATAGAGAGTATCCTGACCTTCTACAGGTGCACCATAGAGAGTATCCTGACCTTCTACAGGTGCACCATAGAGAGGATCCTGACCTTCTACAGGTGCACCATAGAGAGCATCCTGACCTTCTACAGGTGCACCATAGAGAGCATCCTGACCTTCTACAGGTGCACCATAGAGAGTATCTTCACTGGCAGCATGACGGCCTGGTACGGCAGCTGCACCGACCTCGATCGTAAGGCTTTACAGAGGGTGGTGAAAACTGCACAGCACATCACCAGGACGGAGCTGCCATCCATGGAGGACCTTTACTCCCAGCGGCTCAGGAAGAAATCACTACGGATTATCAAAGACCCCCATCACCCCAGCCACAAACTGTTCTTTCTGTTGCCGTCTGGCAGACGTTACCGCAGCATCCTGGCAAGGACAAGAAGATTCGGAGACAGTTTCTTCCCGCGGGCAGTGAGACTGTTGAAACAACTTCAAACATTCATCTGCTACTCAGTAATATATATCTACTATCTAATATATATCATTCCATGAACTTGTATATAGACTCGTACTGCACTATTCCACATGCTCACTTTATTTTAGAACTATTTTTCTTTTTGTATTACTTTTAATATCTGTATTATTATGTTGCATTGTTGGAGAAGCCTGTGACATAAGGTTTTCAACGACATAATTACTCTGTAGCTATGTTAGTTTGACAATAAAGAACCTTGAACCTTGAGGTGAGAGCAGGTGAGAGCAGGTGAGAGCAGTGACATCATCACATCCTGCTCCTGGTTGTGCTCCAGGAGTGGAGTGCACCGGCTGGGCGTAATAAAGTAGTTCTTAACTGTAACGTCGGGCTGAGGTACGTCTGACTTGGTGATTCAAATGTACACCGAGTGCACCAAGCCTGACTAGTCACTCCTCCCCCTCAGGTTCTTTGGGCCCCTCAGAGGCCCTGCGCGGCCGCCTGGAGGCCCTGCACCGCAGCTTTACCTTCCCCCGGGGGGCGATGGCAGTACAGCTGAGCACGGCAAGGGGGGCTTCATCACTGCCACGAGGACCGGGCCTTCCTCAGGGCCCAGCAGCCAATCACAGCGCAGCACGACTTCCTCAGGGCCCAGCAGCCAATCACAGCGCAGCACGACTCCAAGGCCGCCGCCAGGTACCAGGTGTTCAGAGACCTGGGGGCGGGGCTTCTACCTGACGTCAGCCGGGAAGTTTGGAGGAGACTTCCTGGTTTACCCAGGTGAGGGGGCGGGACAAATACACACAAAATACAAGAGTGTTTACAAGTGAAGACAAAACAACAACAACAACAACACCACCAGAACCACCTGAGTTCTACACCATGTTCTTCATACCATGACCTCTGAACCAATAAAACCCCTCACAGACCACCTGACTCCTAAATATCAGAACCAAGCGCCTGCTCAGCGCTCCAACAGTAACCCGTGACAGCTCCAACAGTAACACATGACAGTAACACGTGACAGCTCCAACAGTAACACGTGACAGCTCCAACAGTAACACGTGACAGCTCCAACAGTAACACGTGACAGCTCCAACAGTAACACATGACAGTAACACATGACAGCTCCAACAGTAACACGTGACAGCTCCAACAGTAACACGTGACAGCTCCAACAGTAACACATGACAGTAACACATGACAGCTCCAACAGTAACACATGACAGCTCCAACAGTAACACATGACAGTAACACATGACAGCTCCAACAGTAACACATGACAGCTCCAACAGTAACACACAGTAAAACATGACAGCTCCAACAGTAACACATGACAGCTCCAACAGTAACACATGACAGCTCCAACAGTAACACATGACAGTAACACGTGACAGCTCCAACAGTAACACGTGACAGCTCCAACAGTAACACGTGACAGCTCCACAGTAACACATGACAGTAACACATGACAGCTCCAACAGTAACACGTGACAGCTCCAACAGTAACACATGACAGTAACACATGACAGCTCCAACAGTAACACATGACAGCTCCAACAGTAACACATGACAGTAACACATGACAGCTCCAACAGTAACACATGACAGCTCCAACAGTAACACATGACAGCTCCAACAGTAACACATGACAGCTCCAACAGTAACCAGCTCCAACAGTAACACGTGACAGCTCCAACAGTAACCAGCTCCAACAGTAACACATGACAGCTCCAACAGTAACACATGACAGCTCCAACAGTAACACATGACAGCTCCAACAGTAAACATGACAGCGTCACAGTATTACATGACAGCTCCAACAGTAACACGTGACAGCTCCAACAGTAACACGTGACAGCTCCAACAGTAACACATGACAGCTCCAACAGTAACACATGACAGCTCCAACAGTAACCAGCTCCAACAGTAACACATGACAGCTCCAACAGTAACCAGCTCCAACAGTAACACATGACAGCTCCAACAGTAACCAGTGCCAACAGTAACCAGCTCCAACAGTAACACATGACAGCTCCAACAGTAAACATGACAGCTCCAACAGTAACACATGACAGTAACACGTGACAGCTCCAACAGTAACAGTGACAGCTCCAACAGTAACACGTGACAGCTCCAACAGTAACCAGCTCCAACAGTAACACATGACAGCTCCAACAGTAACCAGCTCCAACAGTAACACGTGACAGCTCCAACAGTAACACGTGACAGCTCCAACAGTAACAGTAACACATGACAGCTCCAACAGTAACACATGACAGCTTCAAGTTTAACATGAATTCAACATCAAACACAAGTTCATTATTTACACTGTTTAATAACCATGTGTTTAATAACGCCAGGTTACGTATGTAACCTGGCGTTATATTAACACAGGCGGAGCCCTCTACTAGACTCTACCCTCTATGCAAGCATTCACCTACTGAGATTTCTATAGACGTAGCCGGCCTTGGGGCGGGCCTACCTGAATGCGCGCGCATCTCACCTCCGTATAAAAGGAGGCCTCGCCTCCTGACTATCATCCTATACCTCTCTTCAGCGAGCGGGTATAGGACAGACAATGCCCTGAGTAGAGGGCTCCGCCTGTGTTTATATAACAAGGGTTACAATACTAACCCGGCGTTGTATCTCTCACAGGCTCCGCCCTCTACTGGACTCTATGGGTACAGTGGGTGGAGCCCGGATGTATATATATATGTTTAACAACCAGGTGTTTAACAACCAGGTGTTTAACAACCAGGTGTTTAATAATCAGGTGTTTAATAACCAGGTGTTTAACAACCAGGTGTTTAACAACCAGGTGTTCAATAATCAGGTGTTCAATAACCAGGTGTTTAACAACCAGGTGTTTAACAATCAGGTGTTTAATAACCAGGTGTTTAATAACCAGGTGTTTAACAACCAGGTGTTTAATAACCAGGTGTTTAACAACCAGGTGTTTAACAACCAGGTGTTTAATAACCAGGTGTTTAATAACCAGGTGTTTAACAACCAGGTGTTTAACAACCAGGTGTTTAACAACCAGGTGTTTAACAACCAGGTGTTTAACAACCAGGTGTTTATCAATCAGGTGTTTAATAACCAGGTGTTTATCAATCAGGTGTTTAATAATCAGGTGTTTAACAACCAGTGTGTTTAATAACCAGATGTTTATCAATCAGGTGTTTAATAACCAGATGTTTATCAATCAGGGTTTAATAACCAGGTGTTTATCAATCAGGTGTTTAATAATCAGGTGTTTAACAACCAGGTGTTTATCAATCAGGTGTTTAATAATCAGGTGTTTAATAATCAGGTGTTTAATAACCAGATGTTTATCAATCAGGTGTTTAATAACCAGATGTTTATCAATCAGGTGTTTAATAACCAGGTGTTTATCATCAGGTGTTTAATAATCAGGTGTTTAACACCAGGTGTTTATCAATCAGGTGTTTAATAATCAGGTGTTTAACAACCAGGTGTTTATCAATCAGGTGTTTAATAATCAGGTGTTAACAACCAGGTGTTTATCAATCAGGTGTTTAATAACCAGGTGTTTATCAATCAGGTGTTTAATAACCAGGTGTTTAATAATCAGGTGTTTAACAACCAGGTGTTTATCAATCAGGTGTTTAATAGCCAGGTGTTTAATAATCAGGTGTTTATCAACCAGGTGTTTAATAACCAGGTGTTTAATAATCAGGTGTTTAACAACCAGGTGTTAATAACCAGATGTTTAATAACAGATGTTTAACAACCAGGTGTTTAATAATCAGGTGTTTAATAACCAGGTGTTTAATAATCAGGTGTTTAACAACCAGGTGTTTATCAATCAGGTGTTTAATAACCAGGTGTTTATCAATCAGGTGTTTAATAACCAGGTGTTATCAATCAGGTGTTTAATAACCAGGTGTTTAATAATCAGGTGTTTAACAACCAGGTGTTTATCAATCAGGTGTTTAATAACCAGGTGTTTATCAATCAGGTGTTTAATAACCAGGTGTTTATCAATCAGGTGTTTAATAATCAGGTGTTTATCAACCAGGTGTTTAATAACCAGGTGTTTAATAACCAGGTGTTTAACAACCAGGTGTTTAATAATCAGGTGTTTAATAACCAGGTGTTTATCAATCAGGTGTTAATAACCAGGTGTTTAATAATCAGGTGTTTAACAACCAGGTGTTTATCAACCAGGTGTTTAATAACCAGGTGTTTATCAACCAGGTGTTTAATAATCAGGTGTTTAATAGCCAGGTGTTTATCAATCAGGTGTTTAATAACCAGGTGTTTATCAATCAGGTGTTTAATAATCAGGTGTTTATCAACCAGGTGTTTAATAACCAGGTGTTTAATAATCAGGTGTTTAACAACCAGGTGTTTAATAACCAGATGTTTAATAACCAGATGTTTAACAACCAGGTGTTTAATAATCAGGTGTTTAATAACCAGGTGTTTAATAATCAGGTGTTTAACAACCAGGTGTTTATCAATCAGGTGTTTAATAACCAGGTGTTTATCAATCAGGTGTTTAATAACCAGGTGTTTATTAATCAGGTGTTTAATAACCAGGTGTTTATCAATCAGGTGTTTAATAACCAGGTGTTTATCAATCAGGTGTTTAATAATCAGGTGTTTATCAACCAGGTGTTTAATAACCAGGTGTTTAACAACCAGGTGTTTAATAACCAGATGTTTAATAACCAGATGTTTAACAACCAGGTGTTTAATAATCAGGTGTTTATCAATCAGGTGTTTAATAATCAGGGTTTAACAACCAGGTGTTAATAACCAGATGTTAATAACCAGATGTTTAAAACCAGGTGTTTAAACAACCAGGTGTTTATCAACCAGGTGTTTAACAACCAGGTGTTTAATAACCAGGTGTTTAATAACCAGGTGTTTAATAATCAGGTGTTTAATAATCAGGTGTTTAATAATCAGGTGTTTAATAACCAGGTGTTTAACAACCAGGTGTTTATCAATCAGGTGTTTAATAATCAGGTGTTTAATAACCAGGTGTTTAATAATCAGGTGTTTAATAACCAGGTGTTTAACAACCAGGTGTTTATCAACCAGGTGTTTAATAATCAGGTGTTTAATAACCAGGTGTTTAACAACCAGGTGTTTAACAACCAGGTGTTTATCAATCAGGTGTTTAATAATCAGGTGTTTAACAACCAGGTGTTTAATAACCAGGTGTTTATCAATCAGGTGTTTAACAACCAGGTGTTTAACAACCAGTGTTTAATAACCAGGTGTTTAATAACCAGGTGTTTAACAACCAGGTGTTTAATAATCAGTGTTTAATAATCAGGTGTTTAACAACCAGGTGTTTATCAATCAGGTGTTTATCAATCAGGTGTTTAACAACCAGGTGTTTATCAATCAGGTGTTTATCAATCAGGTGTTTATCAATCAGGTGTTTATCAATCAGGTGTTTATCAATCAGGTGTTTAACAACCAGTGTTTATCAATCAGGTGTTTATCAATCAGGTGTTTAACAACCAGGTGTTTATCAACCAGGTGTTTATCAATCAGGTGTTTATCAATCAGGTGTTTAACAACCAGGTGTTTATCAATCAGGTGTTTATCAACCAGGTGTTAATAATCAGGTGTTTAATAACCAGGTGTTTATCAATCAGGTGTTTATCAACCAGGTGTTTAATAATCAGGTGTTTAATAACCAGGTGTTTAACAACCAGGTGTTTAACAACCAGGTGTTTATCAATCAGGTGTTTAATAATCAGGTGTTTTAATAACCAGGTGTTTATCAATCAGGTGTTTATCAACCAGGTGTTTAATAATCAGGTGTTTAATAACCAGGTGTTTAATAATCAGGTGTTTAATAACCAGGTGTTTATCAATCAGGTGTTTAATAACCAGGTGTTTAACAACAGGTGTTTAATAATCAGGTGTTTAATAACCAGGTGTTTAACAATCAGGTGTTTAACAATCAGGTGTTTAACAATCAGGTGTTTATCAATCAGGTGTTTAATAACCAGGTGTTTAACAACCAGGTGTTTAATAACCAGGTGTTTAACAACCAGGTGTTTAACAACCAGGTGTTTAACAACCAGGTGTTTAATAACCAGGTGTTTAATAATCAGGTGTTTAATAACCAGATGTTTAATAACCAGGTGTTTCCCCCCCCCCCCCCCCTACAGGTGACCCCCTGCGGTTCCACGCTCACTTCATCGCGGTCGTCCTCTCTCTGGACTCGTCTCTGTCTCCGCTCGACGTCCTGGCCATCGCTCGGCTGGGTTCCAACGTGAAGAAGACGGTTCTTCTGTGCTCCCCGGGGGGCGTCCAGTACCCGGGGGGTGCGGGGGGCGTCCAGTACACCTCGCTGCAGTGGAGCGCATGGTGTAGACCCCACCCCCCAAAAAAATACATTAATGTGCCTGAACCGACTCCATTGGACTCCTTTGTTTACCTCATAGTGACATCACTGTGGAACCCTCACGCTCCTATTGGCTAGCGCTCCTACACATTGTACGTGAAAGTCTAAGGGGCAGTTGACCAATCAGAGCAGTGTAAATAAATGCAGATGTGATGAGTGACCCTGAGGAATAAATCTGACCTGATTTCATGTTTTGTTTTAAATCCACTTGTCTTTGTCCTGAAACTGAAACACACTGTTTGTATGTCCCCAGTGTCCCCAATGAGTCTCTTTGTATGTCCCCAGTGTCCCCAATGAGTCTCTTTGTATGTCCCCAGTGTCCCCAATGAGTCTCTTTGTATGTCCCCAATGTCCCCAATGAGTCTCTTTGTATGTCCCCAGTGTCCCCAATGAGTCTCTTTGTATGTCCCCAGTGTCCCCAATGAGTCTCTTTGTATGTCCCCAGTGTCCCAATGAGTCTCTTTGTATGTCCCCAGTGAGTCTCTTTGTATGTCCCCAGTGTCCCCAGTGAGTCTCTTTGTGTGTCCCCAGTGTCCCCAATGAGTCTCTTTGTATGTCCCCAGTGTCCCCAATGAGTCTCTTTGTATGTCCCCAATGTCCCCAATGAGTCTCTTTGTATGTCCCCAGTGTCCCCAATGAGTCTCTTTGTATGTCCCCAGTGTCCCCAATGAGTCTCTTTGTATGTCCCCAGTGTCCCCAATGAGTCTCTTTGTATGTCCCCAGTGTCCCCAATGAGTCTCTTTGTATGTCCCCAGTGAGTCTCTTTGTATGTCCCAGTGTCCCCAGTGAGTCTCTTTGTGTGTCCCCAGTGTCCCAATGAGTCTCTTTGTATGTCCCCAGTGAGTCTCTTTGTATGTCCCCAGTGTCCCCAATGAGTCTCTTTGTATGTCCCCAGTGTCCCCAATGAGTCTCTTTGTATGTCCCCAGTGTCCCCAATGAGTCTCTTTGTATGTCCCCAGTGAGTCTCTTTGTATGTCCCCAGTGTCCCCAGTGAGTCTCTTTGTGTGTCCCCAGTGTCCCCAATGAGTCTCTTTGTATGTCCCCAGTGAGTCTCTTTGTATGTCCCCAGTGTCCCCAATGAGTCTCTTTGTATGTCCCAGTGTCTCCAATGAGTCTCTTTGTATGTCCCCAGTGTCCCCAGTGAGTCTCTTTGTATGTCCCCAGTGTCCCCAATGAGTCTCTTTGTATGTCCCCAGTGTCCCCAATGAGTCTCTTTGTATGTCCCCAGTGTCCCCAATGAGTCTCTTTGTATGTCCCCAGTGTCCCCAATGAGTCTCTTTGTATGTCCCCAGTGTCCCCAGTGAGCTCTTTGTATGTCCCCAATGAGTCTCTTTGTATGTCCCCAGTGTCCCCAATGAGTCTCTTTGTATGTCCCCAGTGTCCCAATGAGTCTCTTTGTATGTCCCCAGTGTCCCCTCTGTAGGCTGAGTCGTGCTTCACACAGAACGAACACTGAAGAGTTTAAACATGTATTTAATAATTTTCAACATTTTTATTCTGTGTTTAAAAAACTTTCTGCATTTTTCGAAGCTTTTTACAACAAATGTTTTCAATATTTCTTCGGATTATTAAGTTTGGATTGCTTTGACTTTTGTATTTGCTGCATCTGGTTCTGGATCTGGATCTGGATCTGGATCCTGATCTGGATCTGGATCTGGATCTGGTTCTGGTTCTGGATCTGGATCTGGATCTGGATCTGGATCCTGATCAGGATCTGGATCCTGATCTGGATCCTGATCAGGATCCAGATCAGGATCAGGATCTGGATCCTGATCAGATCTGGATCCTGATCTGGATCCTCATCTGGATCTGGATCTGGTTCTGGATCTGGATCCTGATCTGGATCTGGATCTGGATCTGGATCTGGATGAATCCTGAGCGAAACCCAGAGTTAATGCGCTCAGTAGAACGGCCCCGTGTCACTCCGCGATGGCGGCTCCGGCGCCACCTGGTGCGGAGGGTCATCTCCAGGGAGGGGAACCTCTTCTCCTGGTCGCCCTCTGACGGGCGGCAGGGCGCCTCCCAGTGGTGAGAGTGAGTATCTGCACACAGACTCATGTTAGAGTGAGGTGTTACTGCAGGAGGACTGACGGGAAGCAGGAGGTCTGGAGGGAGGAACCCCTCTGATCTGATGCTCTGTCAGGGCCTCTTTAAGGGCTCCTATAGAATGGCAGTTTCTAATCATAAATCTATTTATATCTATATCGAAAATTATAAAAATAGGGTAGACATGTGGAGATTATCCGACTGAACAAAACGTGATCCGTCTCTTATGCGGCTTTCACACCAGCGCTTTCCCTTTCTATCCTCGCGAGAGCTTTTCTGGTTCAGCTCCGGTTTTCTCTTTTCAGCTCCCGCTCTGTTCACACGCCCAAGCGCCGAGAGATTTTCTCCCACAACAACAACAACAACAACGGGCCGGGGACTGCGTCGGGTCGATGATCGTGTTGCTTTTAATCATACGAAGCCAGATTAAATTAAATAAGGACTTCTCCAACCTTATACTTTTCTCCAGAGTGCCGTGGTTCATTGTTTATTAATGTGTTTCATTTAGCGACCGCTGCAGTGCTGGCTGCTCTTCCGGGAGTGTATTCTCCCGTTAGCTCCGGGTTAGCTCACACGGCTCTAAAGTATTCACTGTCTGACTGTCACACAAGCAGCTGATACATATCCCCAGTCCCCTTAAGTGAATGTGTGTCAGTCTGAATTGACGCTGTTTGGCATCACAACGCTGTTATGAAAGTTTCTCTGGTATAACATGGTGATGTTAGCATAGCAACCGAAGCTAAACTGACTACTTGCTAAGCCGTTTTCTACAGGCACTTTTTACCGGCGTATTTTTCATTATGATTCTACTTGTGATAGTCGGACATGACAACCTGTGGCAGCCATGTATTGATTCCATCCGATAGCTGCTATAATAACAAACGTCTGCCTGCTCTCCACAATGATCATAACAGCGAACGGATGGTCAAAGTAAGGTTTCCTGCACGCCTCGACGTAAGAGACGTAAGCGGCGCCGCGTCATAGCTCCGAAGCTCTTGCCTCTGGACCGACAATTTTTTGGAGCTGGAAGTGAACCGCATTCAGGAGCTAAGACCGGCGCCGCTGCGTGTGAAGAGGAAGAACCGGCGCTTTTCAGGCTCCGAGCCGGAGCTGGAAAAGTGCCGCGGTGTGAAAGGGGCATATGTGTCCTCCAGGGGCGTCGCCTGGACCTGAAACATTCGGGGCTTAGCCCACAGTGGCGGCGGCACAACAGTGGCATTTTTTACTGCAACACTCCCCACACAGTACACTGTTACAATGAAGGCTCGATAATCAGCTCACGGCATATAGGCAGTGTAAAGTGGTATTTTTTATGAGTGGGGGGCTCACCTCCTCTAGGGGGGTCCGGGGGATGTTCCCCCGGGAAGATTTTTTTTTTAAATATTGAAGTTAAAAGCATCAATCTGGTGCACTTTGAGAGCAACATGCAGAGATCTATGGATACCTCTCTCAACATATGAACAGAAACTGTAAACAGATGTACTTTTTCTTTATGGATATTTACTAATCACTCCCCTTTTAAACTCTATTCTTGTTTTACTGCCATATAGTATTTCATAACTGTTTTTCCTTTATTCTCTTTTTTTTTATAACTATAATGATCATATGAAGGTGTGCCGCGGAAATAATCTTTTGAATAATTTGTGACCAAACCGTTTGAGACCCACTGAGATAACTTAGACTAAAGTTAACTATCTAAACACTCAGAGAGTCCTTTAGCTCATCTGAGTCTCTCAGTCTGAGAGGAGAGGACTCTCCTCCAGCTTGTTGTGGAACAAACAGCTCCTTATGTCCGTTAGTGCAGCTAGCTAACCAGATGCTAACAACAAGGTCCATCCCCCTCTCTCCCTCTCTCCCTCTCTCTCTATCTATCACACTAAATGCGCTATTGCCACCACACACACAGAGCCGCTTGAATGACACAAGCACACGTTTATTTCCATGCAACTCTCTGATTGGTCTGGTGTCATGCTCTGTTGCATTCACTGACACGGGAAATTACAGTGCTGCCGTCCTCTCTTGTGTCATGATGAGGTTCACGTAAAGCACGGTTAATGTATTATATTATTGAGGGGAATTGTCCGGGCTACAGAAAAAACATTCGGGCTAAAGCCCCGGATGCCAGGCCAGGCGACGCCACTGTGTGTCTCAACCTTATTTAGAGCTATTTTCCTAAATCCTATGGAGAAATTGCATTTATTTTTCGTTGAGGGAACCGGAAGGAGCTTACTTCCTGGTTTTAGGACACGTCACTGTGGCTCTATAGACTGGGATATATACAGATATATAAGGACATGTCTCTGAAGTGTCCTGCTCCAGACCCCAAACAGATATCCTTGTAGCCCCCCCCCCCCCCCCTCTCTTCCAGCTGTTACTAAGGACATGTCTCTGAAGTGTCCTGCTCCAAACCCCAAACAGATCCTTGTAGCCCCCCCCCCCTCTCTTCCAGCTGTTACTAAGACATGTCTCTGAAGTGTCCTGCTCCAAACCCCAAAACAGATCCTTGTAGCCCCCCCCCCCTCTCTTCCAGCTGTTACTAAGGACATGTCTCTGAAGTGTCCTGCTCCAAACCCAAACAGATCCTTGTAGCCCCCCCACCTCTCTTCCAGCTGTTACTAAGGACATGTCTCTGAAGTGTCCTGCTCCTAACCCCAAACAGATCCTTGTAGCCCCCCCCCCTCTCTTCCAGCTGTACTAAGGACATGTCTCTGAAGTGTCCTGCTCCTAACCCCAAACAGATCCTTGTAGCCCCCCCCCTCTCTTCCAGCTGTTACTAAGGACATGTCTCTGAAGTGTCCTGCTCCAAACACCAAACCAGATCCTTGTAGCCCCCCCCCCTCTCTTCCAGCTGTTACTAAGGACATGTCTCTGAAGTGTCCTGCTCCAGACCCCAAACAGATCCTTGTAGCCCCCCCCTCTCTCTTCCAGCTGTTACTAAGGACATGTCTCTGAAGTGTCCTGCTCCAAACACCAAACAGATCCTTGTAGCCCCCCCCCTCTCTTCCAGCTGTTACTAAGGACATGTCTCTGAAGTGTCCTACTCCAAACCCCAAACAGATCCTTGTAGCCCCCCCCCCTCTCTTCCAGCTGTTACTAAGGACATGTCTCTGAAGTGTCCTGCTCCAGACCCAAACAGATCCTTGTAGCCCCCCCCCTCTTCCAGCTGTTACTAAGGACATGTCTCTGAAGTGTCCTGCTCCTAACCCCAAACAGATCCTTGTAGCCCCCCCCCCCTCTCTTCCAGCTGTTACTAAGGACATGTCTCTGAAGTGTCCTGCTCCTAACCCCAAACAGATCCTTGTAGCCCCCCCCCCCCTCTCTCTTCCAGCTGTTACTAAACATGTCTCTGAAGTGTCCTGCTCCAAACACCAAACAGATCCTTGTAGCCCCCCCCCCTCTCTTCCAGCTGTTACTAAGGACATGTCTCTGAAGTGTCCTGCTCCCGACACCCAAACAGATCCTTGTAGCCCCCCCCTCTCTCTTCCAGCTGTTACTAAGGACATGTCTCTGAAGTGTCCTGCTCCAAACACCAAACAGATCCTTGTAGCCCCCCCCCCTCTCTTCCAGCTGTTACTAAGGACATGTCTCTGAAGTGTCCTGCTCCAGACCCCAAACAGATCCTTGTAGCCCCCCCCCTCTTCCAGCTGTCTAAGGACATGTCTCTGAAGTGTCCTGCTCCAAACCCCAAACAGATCCTTGTAGCCCCCCCCTCTCTCTTCCAGCTGTTACTAAGGACATGTCTCTGAAGTGTCCTGCTCCAAACCCCAAACAGATCCTTGTAGCCCCCCCCCCTCTCTTCCAGCTGTTACTAAGGACATGTCTCTGAAGTGTCCTGCTCCAAACCCAAACAGACCCTTGTAGCCCCCCCCCCCTCTCTCCAGCTGTTACTAAAGAGCTGACTCTGGGTCAGTAGCTTCAGAAGAGAGTAGATCTCATCAGGAGAACTCTCCAGCAGAAACTCAGCTAAATGCTGCCGTGACTAAACTCCATATCATGTTCCAAACCACATGAAGGATCCTCTCTGAAACAGTATGGAGCTCAAACTCTTTCTCTCTCTCAGGTTTACCACAAGGTGACTTCCTTTTGATTTCCTGCTTCTTCACACATGCTCTCTCCAGTACAGGTTAGCTCTGAGTGTTAGCATGCTAATGTAAACACAGACCATATTACTTCCAGAACACGTCTCATTGTTTCTGACAGCACGTTTCTGATTGGCCCGTGGGTGTAAAGCCCGCCCACATTTTAGTAATGTGGTCATGACGCAGCAAATCTGGATCAGCTCCGTTGTTTCCCCCGTTTTTAGAGATGTGGGTACGGAGGAAAAGAGAGGGGTTTATTTCTGACACTTTGAGAGTCTCCTGACACACCGGGGACACACCGGGGACACACCGGGGACACACGGGGGGGACACACGGGGGACACACCGGGGGGACACACCGGGGACACACCGGGGGGACACACCGGGGACACACGGGGACACACACCGGGGACACACCGGGGACACACCAGGGGGACACACGGGGGGACACACTGGGGGACCCACCGGGGACACACACCGGGGACACACCGGGGGGACACACGGGGGACACACCGGGGACACACACCGGGGACACACACCGGGGACACACCGGGGACACACGGGGGGGGACACCGGGGGGACACCGGGGACACACGGGGGGACACACAGTGATGTAGAAAAGACATCACTTAGAGAGTCTCCTGACACACCGGGGACACATGGTGATGAAGAGAAGACATCACTTAGTGAGTCTCCTGACACACCGGGGACACTGGTGATGTAGAGGAGACATCACTTAGTGAGTCTCCTGACACACCGGGGACACATGGTGATGTAGAGAAGACATCACTTAGTGAGTCTCCTGACACACCGGGGACACATGGTGATGTAGAGAAGACATCACTTAGTGAGTCGCTGACACACCGGGGACACATGGTGATGTAGAGAAGACATCACTTAGTGAGTCTCCTGACACACCGGGGACACATGGTGATGTAGAGAAGACATCACTTAGTGAGTCTCCTGACACACGGGGACACATGGTGATGTAGAGAAGACATCAAAGACAGCATTCTGCATGATAGGAGACCTCTAAGGGGCTGGTGTCTGAATGGAGTTTGGTGGATCAGAATACAGACTTCTTTTGCCTTCATAACTACATCCTCCTTACCTTTCACAATAAAAGCCCCCCCCCCCCCCGCTCACCTACAGTCAGCCTGGCGGGGGTCTTCTGGGGGTCCTGCCCGTTGTAGTAGAACAGCGTGAACAGGTGCTCCATCTTCCAATCAGAGAGCAGCGAGCGGTGCAGACTGAAGACCACCGAGACGCTGCCGTTAATACAGCAGAGCCACACTGGGACCAGGGGGGTCTTCAGCATGCTGCCCACCTGAGGACAGAGGACAGGGTCTCAGCCCACCTGACGACAGAGGACAGGGTCTCAGCCCACCTGAGGACAGAGGACAGGGTCTCAGCTCACCTGAGGACAGAGGACAGGGTCTCAGCCCACCTGAGGACAGAGGACAGGGTCTCAGCCCACCTGAGGACAGAGGACAGGGTCTCAGCCCACCTGACGACAGAGGACAGGGTCTCAGCCCACCTGAGGACAGAGGACAGGGTCTCAGCCCACCTGACGACAGAGGACAGGGTCTCAGCCCACCTGAGGGCAGAGGACAGGGTCTCAGCCCACCTGAGGACAGAGGACAGGGTCTCAGCCCACCTGACGACAGAGGACAGGGTCTCAGCCCACCTGAGGACAGAGGACAGGGTCTCAGCCCACCTGAGGACAGAGGACAGGGTCTCAGCCCACCTGACGACAGAGGACAGGGTCTCAGCCCACCTGACGACAGAGGACAGGGTCTCAGCCCACCTGACGACAGAGGACAGGGTCTCAGCCCACCTGAGGACAGAGGACAGGGTCTCAGCCCACCTGAGGACAGAGGACAGGGTCTCAGCCCACCTGACGACAGAGGACAGGGTCTCAGCCCACCTGAGGACAGAGGACAGGGTCTCAGCCCACCTGAGGACAGAGGACAGGGTCTCAGCCCACCTGACGACAGAGGACAGGGTCTCAGCCCACCTGAGGACAGAGGACAGGGTCTCAGTCCACCTGGGGACTCTCAAGGGCTGATCCCCCTTAACACTAACACTAAGGGCTGATTCCCCTTTAACTCTAAGGGCTGATTCCACCTTAACACTAAGGGCTGATTCCACCTTAACTCTAAGGGCTGATTCCCCCTTAACTCTAAGGGCTGACTCCTTAACACTAACACTAAGGGCTGATTCCACCTTAACACTAAGGGCTGATTCCACCTTAACTCTAAGGGCTGATTCCCCCTTAACAATAAGGCTGATTCCTCCTTAACATTAACGGCCCGTCCACACAGCGGCGTGCGTTGAAGCTTGCTCCATCTTTTGGAATATGAGGAAATGACCTGCGGTGTCTCTCCCAGCATACACGCGGTTTGATTGGCTAGCGCTTGTACTGGTAGATTTGCATAAACGGGATTTGATTGGCTGACGCTTCCACCGAAGCTTCAGAAGCTTCAAAAGTTGAACATTTCTCAACTTTTGCAGTGAGCCCGCCAGCAAAGCTCCGCTTCGCTTCCCACAATGCAGTTCGGCGAAAAGTGACGTCACCCCATTCAAGTGAATGGTGAAGCTTTCAACGCACGCCACTGTGTGGACGGGCCGTAAGGGCTGATTCCATCTTAACTCTAACACTAAGGGCTGATTCCCTTTAACTCTAAGGGCTGATTCCACCTTAACACTAAGGGCTGATTCCCCTTTAACTCTAAGGGCTGATTCCACCTTAACACTAAGGGCTGATTCCCTTTAACTCTAAGGCTGATTCCATCTTAACTCTAAGGGCTGATCCCCCTTAACACTAACACTAAGGGCTGATTCCCCTTTAACTCTAAGGGCTGATTCCACCTTAACACTAAGGGCTGATTCCCCTTTAACTCTAAGGGCTGATTCCACCTTAACTCTAAGGGCTGATCCCCCTTAACACTAACACTAAGGGCTGATTCCCCTTTAACTCTAAGGGCTGATTCCACCTTAACACTAAGGGCTGATCCCCCTTAACACTAACACTAAGGGCTGATTCCCCTTTAACTCTAAGGGCTGATTCCACCTTAACTCTAAGGGCTGATCCCCCTTAACACTAACACTAAGGGCTGATTCCCCTTTAAGTCTAAGGGCTGATTCCACCTTAACACTAAGGGCTGTCCCCCCTTAGCACTAACACTAAGGGCTGATTCCCCTTTAACTCTGAGGGCTGATTCCACCTTAACACTAACACTAAGGGCTGATCCCCCTTAACACTAACACTAAGGGCTGATTCCACCTTAACACTAAGGCTGATTCCCCTTTAATACTAACGGCTGATTCCACCTTAACACTAAGGGCTGATTCCACCTTAACACTAAGGGCTGATTCCACCTTAACACTAAGGGCTGTCCCCCCTTAACACTAACACTAAGGGCTGATTCCCCTTTAACTCTGAGGGCTGATTCCACCTTAACACTAACACTAAGGGCTGATCCCCCTTACACTAACACTAAGGGCTGATTCCACCTTAACACTAAGGGCTGATTCCCCTTTAATACTAAGGGCTGATTCCACCTTAACACTAAGGGCTGATTCCACCTTAACACTAAGGCTGATTCCACCTTAATACTAAGGGCTGATCCCCCTTAACACTAACACTAAGGGCTGATTCCCCTTTAACTCTAAGGGCTGATTCCACCTTAACACTAAGGGCTGATTCCACCTTAACACTAAGGGCTGATTCCACCTTAAACACTAAGGCTGATTCCCCCTTACTTCCGGGTATTTCTCCACTGGTTGGGCCATGTTAACAATACCGTGTACTGTCATGTTTGAAGGGACGAAACCGTGACATATTCACGTCTCCCAGCGTGGTAGATCGTCACATGTTCACGTCTTGCCGTGATACCGGGTTGTATTTATTATACTGGAGTAGAACTGCCAGGTACCCCTCCCCATGTACCCCTCCCCATGTACCCCTCCCCCCCAGGTACCCTCTCTGTGAAGTTGTCCAGCTTGTAGTCCAGGTGAGGAGTGATGCAGTAGTCCTCGGTCACCAAGGTAACAGTGGCGCTGACTTCCTGCCCGGCGACCCAGAGGCTGTCGCTCAGCGCCGCGGCTAACGCTAGCTCCTGATCCTTCTGACAGACAGACAGACAGGCTGCAGACAGACAGGCAGAACCGTCTCACACCACAAACACACAGACAGGCTGCAGACAGACAGGCAGAACCGTCTCACATCACAAACACACAGACAGGCTGCAGACAGACAGCAGAACCGTCTCACATCACAAACACACAGACAGGCTGCAGACAGACAGGCAGAACCGTCTCACATCACAGACACACAGACAGGCTGCAGACAGACAGGCAGAACCGTCTCACACCACAGACAGACAGACAGGCTGCAGACAGACAACAGAACCGTCTCACATCACAAACACACAGACAGGCTGCAGACAGACAGGCAGAACCGTCTCACACCACAAACACACGACAGGCTGCAGACAGACAGGCAGAACCGTCTCACATCACAAACACACAGACAGGCTGCACACAGTGTGGAGTCTATTTGTATATAACATTAGAAAGACTGATTCTTATTGATAAGTTTATTGTTCTCATTTATGTGACTTAGGAATAAATGACCCAATCACCCCCCCCCCCCAGTTTTGATGGGGAGGACAGGAACAAAAGGAAAAGTTACATGAGAAAGTGTTTAGCTTGCAATATTGAAAGTATCAGGTGGAGTGCAGAGACTGAGAGAACACGAAGAGGTAGTCAGCACATCGCACCGGCCTTGACTCTGTATGGAGCTCCCCCGCAAAGCTAGGAAGCAACATTATGGTTTCCCGCTATATCTGAAGGAACGTAATGAGTGCCCGAGGAGGAGGACTTCCACAGGCCGGCCGAATGCTGATTGGATATCGTGTTGCCAAGAGACTCTATCTGAGTCTGTGCACCAACCAAAGAGAACCAAGTCTAAACCGCGGTATCTCTTCAGCTAGTCTTGACCAATCATAAATGTACGGGCAACGCCCTGTGTAATCAAATGTACTGTGATTCCCAAAGACGTGACGAGTCCTTGGGAAGTCATATCTATCTTTTGCTCTCTTTACAATAAATAGTTCAACTTAGAAGTTTCTGTCTTTTCTGGAATTCTGAACCCAACAACAGACAGGCTGAACTGTCTCACACCACACAGACACACACACACACACACACACACACACAGACACACACACAGACACAACACACACACACAGACACAGACACACACACACACACACACCACACACAGACACAGACACACACACACACACAAATTAAAATACATAAACAATGGTGTGTCTGTGTGTGTGTGTGTGTGTGTCTGTGTGTGTGTGTGTGTGTGTGTGTGTCTGTGTGTCTGTGTGTGTGTCTGTGTGTGTGTGTGTTGTGTGTGTGTGTGTGTGTGTGTGTGTGTGTGTGTGTGTACATCACTACATAATGACGGGGGGGTTACTGTCAAAGTAAATTTGAATTTTTTCTTGTCATTTTTTTTTATTTCTGAAATTTCCAATAATTTTAAAGCTCTTATTTAGAAATCTATATATGTATATTATTTGAGATGTTCCTACGCTCTGCTCTCACCGTCAGAATAAAACTCAGATGATCAGTTATTTCAGTTTATTATTCACCACCAGAGTAACAGAACATTTTAATATAAAAACATTACGTTTACTAAACAGTGAAAAGTATGCTAAATAAAATATATTACATCTGTATTAAATACAAAACTCATTGTTATTCAAGTTAATAAAAGTTTATAAATTGCAGATAAATCTGATTTTATGTTTTTAAAAGAGTTTAAAATAACATATTTTCTACCAGATTAGATTTCACTACTCTGTCTGTTAGCATTAGCATTAGCATCACAATCTGACACAACATGGGTTTCTGTAAAAATGGCCGTTGTCTTCCTGTCATCAGTCTTTTGTCCCTAATAGGCTCCTCCCCCTCAGTACATGAGGTCTCCCCCCCCCATCAGTACATGAGGTCGCCCCCCCCATCAGTACATGAGATCGCCCCGCCCCCCCCCCATCAGTACATGAGGTCGCCCCGCCCCCATCAGTACATGAGGTCGCCCCCCGCCCCCCCCCCATCAGTACATGAGGCCGCCCCCCCCCATCAGTACATGAGGTCGCCCCGCCCCCCCCCCCCAGTACATGGTGTCGGCCCCCCCCATCAGTACATGAGGTCGCCCCCCCCCCATCAGTACATGAGGTCACCCCCCGCCCCCCCCCATCAGTACATGAGGTCGGCCGCCCCCCGCGCTCAGCTCGCTCTCTTTGCCCCTGAAGGGGAACTGCACCCCCGTCAGGCGGATCAACAGGAAGTTGACGGCGTGCAGCAGGAAGACGAGGAAGAAGATCCAGAAGCAGCGTCCGAATCTCTCGCTGTGCGTCCGGTACACGAAGCTCGCCTCGTTAAGTTAACGATCCGGTCCGACAGGTGGTTCAAACTCACCTCCGAGGCAAAGAGGATCATCACCAGACAGCTGCTCACACCTGCACACAGGAAGTCACCTTTACCACTCTGACATCACACACCTGCACACAGGAAGTCACCTTCACCACTCTGACATCACACACCTGCAACACAGGAAGTCACCTTCACCACTCTGACATCACACACCTGCACACAGGAAGTCACCTTCACCACTCTGACATCACACATTTGAAGCGACCGTACACTTCAAATACATTACTGCAGGATCTCGGGTATTTGAAATGTACGTACCGTATCTCGACGATGCATCGACTCAGGGAGCTGATACTCGGACTGTTTCATGGAGACTACCTGATGATTCATTGGTGTGAAAATGGAGACAATTGGACAATTTCAAATTTGTATCGGTCTTGCTATGATTAATCCATCGTCACCTGCAGCCCGGGCATCGTGGAGATATCACCTTGAACTTGGCACTATGTTCCCTCACATTAAGTTCTCAGTTCCCTGGTACTATGTTCCCTCACAATAAGTTCTCAGTTCCCTGGCACTATGTTCCCTCACATTAAGCTCTCAGTTCCCTGGCACTATGTTCCCTCACATTAAGTTCTCAGTTCCCTGGCACTATGTTCCCTCACATTAAGTTCTCAGTTCCCTGGTACTATGTTCCCTCACATTAAGTTCTCAGTTCCCTGGCACTATGTTCCCTCACATTAAGCTCTCAGTTCCCTGGTACTATGTTCCCTCACATTAAGTTCTCAGTTCCCTGGCACTATGTTCCCTCACATTAAGTTCTCAGTTCCCTGGCACTATGTTCCCTCACATTAAGTTCTCAGTTCCCTGGCACTATGTTCCCTCACATTAAGTTCTCAGTTCCCTGGTACTATGTTCCCTCACATTAAGTTCTCAGTTCCCTGGTACTATGTTCCCTCACATTAAGTTCTCAGTTCCCTGGCACTATGTTCCCTCACATTAAGTTCTCAGTTCCCTGGCACTATGTTCCCTCACATTAAGTTCTCAGTTCCCTGGTACTATGTTCCCTCACATTAAGCTCTCAGTTCCCTGGTACTATGTTCCCTCACATTAAGTTCTCAGTTCCCTGGCACTATGTTCCCTCACATTAAGTTCTCAGTTCCCTGGTACTATGTTCCCTCACATTAAGCTCTCAGTTCCCTGGTACTATGTTCCCTCACATTAAGTTCTCAGTTCCCTGGCACTATGTTCCCTCACATTAAGTTCTCAGTTCCCTGGTACTATGTTCCCTCACATTAAGTTCTCAGTTCCCTGGCACTATGTTCCCTCACATTAAGTTCTCAGTTCCCTGGCACTATGTTCCCTCACATTAAGTTCTCAGTTCCCTGGCACTATGTTCCCTCACATTAAGTTCTCAGTTCCCTGGCACTATGTTCCCTCACATTAAGTTCTCAGTTCCCTGGTACTATGTTCCCTCACATTAAGCTCTCAGTTCCCTGGCACTATGTTCCCTCACATTAAGCTCTCAGTTCCCTGGTACTATGTTCCCTCACATTAAGCTCTCAGTTCCCTGGCACTATGTTCCCTCACATTAAGTTCTCAGTTCCCTGGCACTATGTTCCCTCACATTAAGCTTGACATCCCCTCAGACAGCAGCTTATTGTCTGGGAGTCTCAGTTCCTTCTCCCCCCCCGGACTGTGTTTCTCTAAAGCGGCCATTATCAGCTTCCTGCGCCTCACAGGGAGCAGCTGATCACTACCTGCAGATATCTGTGAACAGGAAGTGTCTCAGCAGTGATATCAGGTGATTTTAAAATGTCTCACAGCTGATGGCGGTCCACAGGTAAAGTCCCAGAGGGCCTTGCAGCGTCTCGTAGGGCCGTCCGAAGGCGTTGAAGAAGAAGAAGCCGGAGGCCACGGAGGAGAAGAGGACCACCACACCACAGAAGAAGAGGACGCTGACGTGGAGGCCCACTGGGATGGCGCTCAGCAGCTCTGGAAGACTGGGAGGACAGACACTGTGAGGAGAGACGAGTCATGGACATCCACACAGAACCCAGTTCAACTCACACAGAACCTTAACGTGAGGGAACCAATGTGTCTTTAGGGAACTCAAAACTTAACACCAGGGAACTTAAAACCTTACACGAGGACACTTGAAACTTAACGCTAGGGAACTCGATAGTAAACACGAGGGAACGTCAGACTTAATACTAAAGAATGAAAAACCCAACATTATCTTCCATAGAACACAAACAATGGAACAAATATAAAACCTCAGACCAACCACGAGAAACTCAAAACTGAGAGCGAGGGAACTTTGAATTCATGAAATAAAATACCCCAAACATCTCAATGCAAAGCATGAGGAGTACTGCAGTACTGTGTGTACTGTGTGTACTGTGTGTACTGTGTGTACTTTGTGTACCACGGCATTCCAGATCAGAGGAAATATTTCTGTGTGTGTGTGTGTGTGTGTGTGTGTGTGTGTGTGTGTGTGTGTGTGTCTGTGTGTGTGTGTGTGTGTGTGTGTGTGTGTGTGTGTGTGTCTGTGTGTGTGTGCAGTGGAGCGGTAACAGCAGTTGTTTCCGCCGGCTGCTCTCAGTAATGAGACTCGGCGTCACAGAAACACTTCATACTGTCCCTGAAAACAAACGGCTATATGTATATAATATAAAGTACTTCCCTGTGTATTATATATAATAGAGTACTTCATCCTGTATTATATATAATGTAGAGTACTTCATCCTGTATTATATATAATGTAGAGTACTTCATCCTGTATTATATATAATAAGCACTACTTTGTGTCATGATATGAAGCTGAGTGTGAGGAGGCAGCAGGAGGATCTGAATGATTGAAGAGTCAGAAACACTTTGAATGATTGATGAGAGACAGGTGAGCCGCACACAGGAAGTCACACAATGAGACCCTCGCTTCCCAGGGATGCTCACATATACTCTGCATATAATATAAAGTATAAGTATCCATATATCAATATATTATTACTCACAGTTTTAGAGGCGCGGCCCCCCAGCCTCCTCTACATGTATATATAAAGTATATATATATTAGTACTCACAGTAGAAGGAGGAGGCGCGGCCCCCCAGCCCACACTGCCTCACCCTCCTCCCCCCCAGCAGGCCATAGCTCAGCTCCCCCCTGAACTTCTCCAGCTCGGGCCCCGAGGCGTTCACCAGCTCGGCCCCCGTGAGGCACAGCACCGACCCCACCACCCAGAGGGGGAGACCTGAGACCACCGCTGAGAGGAGGCCTGACGAG
Source organism: Trematomus loennbergii (assembly GCA_012861695.1). Lineage (NCBI taxonomy): Eukaryota > Metazoa > Chordata > Actinopteri > Perciformes > Nototheniidae > Trematomus > Trematomus loennbergii. Next base: position 44,660 of record JAAOOA010001961.1, read on the forward strand.
AGGGCCAGGACCCCCGAGAGAGAGAACAGGAGCGTCTGCTGCAGGGAGGGCATCCTGAGAGAGAGAGAGAGGGAGAGAGAGAGAGAGAGAGGGAGAGGGAGAGAGAGAGAGAGAAGAGAGAGAACAGGAGCGTCTGCTGCAGGAGGGCATCCTGAGAGAGGGAGAGAGAGAGAGAGAGAGAGAGAGAGGGAGAGAGAGAGAGAGAGAGGGAGAGGGAGAGAGAGAGAGAGAGAGAGAACAGGAGCGTCTGCTGCAGGGAGGGCATCCTGAGAGAGAGAGAGAGAGAGGAGAGAGAGAGAGAAGAGAGAGAGAGAGAGAGGGAGAGAGAGAGAGAGAACAGGAGCGTCTGCTGCAGGGAGGGCATCCTGAGAGAGGGGAGAGAGAGAGAGAGAGGGAGAGGGAGAGAGAGAGAGAGGATACACTCCTTGTGTGGAGGTGCCCCCTGGTGTTTATTACATCACATTACCTTCAGCTGAGGCTTTGATCCAGAGACAAGAAGTGCATAAACCACAAAGAAACAAAGCAGGTCCACTTCCTGTCTGTGAACCAACCAGAACAATGCATTAGCTTCTCTTAGAGCAATCCTGTGTCAGTGCTAAATGTAGTTTTAACGAGACGCAGTTTTCAGTCTGAATGTGTCTCTGATGTCCTGATATCAGGAGGAGGTTCCTGAGAGGCTCTGATAACTAAAGCTCAGACTGAGAGGCTCTGATAACTACAGCTCAGACTGAGAGGCTCTGATAACTACAGCTCAGACTGAGAGGCTCTGATAACTACAGCTCAGACTGAGAGGCTCTGATAACTACAGCTCAGACTGAGAGGCTCTGATAACTACAGCTCAGACTGAGAGATAACTACAGCTCAGACTGAGAGACTCTGATAACTACAGCTCAGACTGAGAGGCTCTGATAACTACAGCTCAGACTGAGAGGCTCTGGTAACTACAGCTCAGACTGAGAGGCTCTGATAACTACAGCTCAGACTGAGAGAGATAACTACAGCTCAGACTGAGAGACTCTGATAACTACAGCTCAGACTGAGAGACTCTGATAACTACAGCTCAGAGTGAGAGACTCTGATAACTACAGCTCAGACTGAGAGACTCTGATAACTACAGCTCAGAGTGAGAGACTCTGATAACTACAGCTCAGACTGAGAGGCTCTGATAACTACAGCTCAGACTGAGAGACTCTGATAACTACAGCTCAGAGTGAGAGACTCTGATAACTACAGCTCAGACTGAGAGACTCTGATAACTACAGCTCAGACTGAGAGAGATAACTACAGCTCAGACTGAGAGGCTCTGATAACTACAGCTCAGACTGAGAGGCTCTGATAACTACAGCTCAGACTGAGAGAGATAACTACAGCTCAGACTGAGAGACTCTGATAACTACAGCTCAGACTGAGAGACTCTGATAACTACAGCTCAGACTGAGAGACTCTGATAACTACAGCTCAGACTGAGAGGCTCTGATAACTACAGCTCAGACTGAGAGGCTCTGATAACTACAGCTCAGACTGAGAGGCTCTGATAACTACAGCTCAGACTGAGAGACTCTGATAACTACAGCTCAGACTGAGAGACCTGATAACTACAGCTCAGACTGAGAGGCTCTGATAACTACAGCTCAGACTGAGAGGCTCTGATAACTACAGCTCAGACTGAGAGGCTCTGATAACTACAGCTCAGACTGAGAGGCTCAGATAATTACAGCTCAGACTGAGAGGCTCTGATAACTACAGCTCAGACTGAGAGGCTCTGATAACTACAGCTCAGACTGAGAGACTCTGATAACTACAGCTCAGACTGAGAGAGATAACTACAGCTCAGACTGAGAGGCTCTGATAACTACAGCTCAGGCTGAGAGGCTCTGATAACTACAGCTCAGACTGAGAGAGATAACTACAGCTCAGACTGAGAGGCTCTGATAACTACAGCTCAGACTGAGAGAGATAACTACAGCTCAGGCTGAGAGGCTCTGATAACTACAGCTCAGGCTGAGAGGCTCTGATAACTACAGCTCAGAGTGAGAGGCTCTGATAACTACAGCTCAGACTGAGAGAGATAACTACAGCTCAGACTGAGAGGCTCTGATAACTACAGCTCAGACTGAGAGAGATAACTACAGCTCAGACTGAGAGGCTCTGATAACTACAGCTCAGACTGAGAGGCTCTGATAACTACAGCTCAGACTGAGAGAGATAACTACAGCTCAGACTAAGAGGCTCCTGATAACTACAGCTCAGACTGAGAGGCTCTGATAACTACAGCTCAGACTGAGAGAGATAACTACAGCTCAGACTAAGAGACTCTGATAACTGCAGCTCAGACTGAGAGACTCTGATAACTACAGCTCAGACTGAGAGGCTCTGATAACTACAGCTCAGACTGAGAGGCTCTGATAACTACAGCTCAGACTGAGAGAGATAACCACAGCTCAGAGTGAGAGACTCTGATAACTACAGCTCAGAGTGAGAGGCTCTGATAACTACAGCTCAGACTGAGAGAGATAACTACAGCTCAGACTGAGAGACTCTGATAACTACAGCTCAGACTGAGAGACTCTGATAACTACAGCTCAGACTGAGAGACTCTGATAACTACAGCTCAGAGTGAGAGACTCTGATAACTACAGCTCAGACTGAGAGGCTCTGATAACTACAGCTCAGAGTGAGAGACTCTGATAACTACAGCTCAGACTGAGAGACTCTGATAACTACAGCTCAGACTGAGAGGCTCTGATAACTACAGCTCAGACTGAGAGGCTCTGATAACTACAGCTCAGACTGAGAGGCTCTGATAACTACAGCTCAGACTGAGAGGCTCTGATAACTACAGCTCAGACTGAGAGGCTCTGATAACTACAGCTCAGACTGAGAGGCTCTGATAACTACAGCTCAGACTGAGAGGCTCTGATAACTACAGCTCAGACTGAGAGAGATAACTACAGCTCAGACTGAGAGACTCTGATAACTACAGCTCAGACTGAGAGGCTCTGATAACTACAGCTCAGACTGAGAGGCTCTGGTAACTACAGCTCAGACTGAGAGGCTCTGATAACTACAGCTCAGACTGAGAGAGATAACTACAGCTCAGACTGAGAGACTCTGATAACTACAGCTCAGACTGAGAGACTCTGATAACTACAGCTCAGAGTGAGAGACTCTGATAACTACAGCTCAGACTGAGAGACTCTGATAACTACAGCTCAGAGTGAGAGACTCTGATAACTACAGCTCAGACTGAGAGGCTCTGATAACTACAGCTCAGACTGAGAGACTCTGATAACTACAGCTCAGAGTGAGGACTCTGATAACTACAGCTCAGACTGAGAGACTCTGATAACTACAGCTCAGACTGAGAGAGATAACTACAGCTCAGACTGAGAGGCTCTGATAACTACAGCTCAGACTGAGAGGCTCTGATAACTACAGCTCAGACTGAGAGAGATAACTACAGCTCAGACTGAGAGACTCTGATAACTACAGCTCAGACTGAGAGACTCTGATAACTACAGCTCAGACTGAGAGACTCTGATAACTACAGCTCAGACTGAGAGGCTCTGATAACTACAGCTCAGACTGAGAGGCTCTGATAACTACAGCTCAGACTGAGAGGCTCTGATAACTACAGCTCAGACTGAGAGACTCTGATAACTACAGCTCAGACTGAGAGACTCTGATAACTACAGCTCAGCTCAGAGAGGCTCTGATAACTACAGCTCAGACTGAGAGACTCTGATAACTACAGCTCAGACTGAGAGGCTCTGATAACTACAGCTCAGACTGAGAGGCTCTGATAACTACAGCTCAGACTGAGAGGCTCTGATAACTACAGCTCAGACTGAGAGGCTCAGATAATTACAGCTCAGACTGAGAGGCTCTGATAACTACAGCTCAGACTGAGAGGCTCTGATAACTACAGCTCAGACTGAGAGACTCTGATAACTACAGCTCAGACTGAGAGAGATAACTACAGCTCAGACTGAGAGGCTCTGATAACTACAGCTCAGGCTGAGAGGCTCTGATAACTACAGCTCAGACTGAGAGAGATAACTACAGCTCAGACTGAGAGGCTCTGATAACTACAGCTCAGACTGAGAGAGATAACTACAGCTCAGGCTGAGAGGCTCTGATAACTACAGCTCAGACTGAGAGGCTCTGATAACTACAGCTCAGACTGAGAGAGATAACTACAGCTCAGACTAAGAGGCTCTGATAACTACAGCTCAGACTGAGAGGCTCTGATAACTACAGCTCAGACTGAGAGAGATAACTACAGCTCAGACTAAGAGACTCTGATAACTACAGCTCAGACTGAGAGACTCTGATAACTACAGCTCAGACTGAGAGGCTCTGATAACTACAGCTCAGACTGAGAGAGATAACCACAGCTCAGAGTGAGAGACTCTGATAACTACAGCTCAGAGTGAGAGGCTCTGATAACTACAGCTCAGACTGAGAGGCTCTGATAACTACAGCTCAGAGGGAGAGGCTCTGATAACTACAGCTCAGACTGAGAGGCTCTGATAACTACAGCTCAGAGTGAGAGGCTCTGATAACTACAGCTCAGACTGAGAGAGATAACTACAGCTCAGACTGAGAGACTCTGATAACTACAGCTCAGACTGAGAGGCTCTGATAACTACAGCTCAGACTGAGAGAGATAACTACAGCTCAGACTGAGAGGCTCTGATAACTACAGCTCAGACTGAGAGAGATAACTACAGCTCAGACTGAGAGGCTCTGATAACTACAGCTCAGACTGAGAGAGATAACTACAGCTCAGGCTGAGAGGCTCTGATAACTACAGCTCAGACTGAGAGGCTCTGATAACTACAGCTCAGACTGAGAGAGATAACTACAGCTCAGACTGAGAGCTCTGATAACTACAGCTCAGACTGAGAGGCTCTGATAACTACAGCTCAGACTGAGAGAGATAACTACAGCTCAGACTAAGAGGCTCTGATAACTACAGCTCAGACTGAGAGGCTCTGATAACTACAGCTCAGACTGAGAGAGATAACTACAGCTCAGACTGAGAGGCTCTGATAACTACAGCTCAGACTGAGAGAGATAACTACAGCTCAGACTAAGAGGCTCTGATAACTACAGCTCAGACTGAGAGGCTCTGATAACTACAGCTCAGACTGAGAGAGATAACTACAGCTCAGACTGAGAGGCTCTGATAACTACAGCTCAGACTGAGAGAGATAACTACAGCTCAGACTAAGAGGCTCTGATAACTACAGCTCAGACTGAGAGCTCTGATAACTACAGCTCAGACTGAGAGAGATAACTACAGCTCAGACTGAGAGAGATAACTACAGCTCAGACTAAGAGGCTCTGATAACTACAGCTCAGAGTGAGAGGCTCTGATAACTACAGCTCAGACTGAGAGACTCTGATAACTACAGCTCAGAGTGAGAGACTCTGATAACTACAGCTCAGAGTGAGAGCTCTGATAACTACAGCTCAGACTGAGAGGCTCTGATAACTACAGCTCAGAGTGAGAGGCTCTGATAACTACAGCTCAGACTGAGAGAGATAACTACAGCTCAGACTGAGAGACTCTGATAACTACAGCTCAGACTGAGAGGCTCTGATAACTACAGCTCAGACTGAGAGAGATAACTACAGCTCAGACTGAGAGGCTCTGATAACTACAGCTCAGACTGAGAGACTCTGATAACTACAGCTCAAACTGAGAGGCTCTGATAACTACAGCTCAGACTGAGAGACTCTGATAACTACAGCTCAGACTGAGAGAGATAACTACAGCTCAGACTGAGAGGCTCTGATAACTACAGCTCAGACTGAGAGGCTCTGATAACTACAGCTCAGACTGAGAGACTCTGATAACCACAGCTCAGACTGAGAGACTCTGATAACTACAGCTCAGACTGAGAGACTCTGATAACTACAGCTCAGACTGAGAGACTCTGATAACTACAGCTCAGACTGAGAGACTCTGATAACTACAGCTCAGACTGAGAGACTCTGATAACTACAGCTCAGACTGAGAGGCTCTGATAACTACAGCTCAGACTGAGAGGCTCTGATAACTACAGCTCAGGCTGAGAGACTCTGATAACTACAGCTCAGACTGAGAGACTCTGATAACTACAGCTCAGACTGAGAGATATAACTACAGCTCAGACTGAGAGGCTCTGATAACTACAGCTCAGACTGAGAGACTCTGATAACTACAGCTCAGACTGAGAGAGATAACTACAGCTCAGACTGAGAGGCTCTGATAACTACAGCTCAGACTGAGAGACTCTGATAACTACAGCTCAGACTGAGAGACTCTGATAACTACAGCTCAGACTGAGAGAGATAACTACAGCTCAGACTGAGAGACTCTGATAACTACAGCTCAGACTGAGAGAGATAACTACAGCTCAGACTGAGAGAGATAACTACAGCTCAGACTGAGAGGCTCTGATAACTACAGCTCAGACTGAGAGACTCTGATAACTACAGCTCAGACTGAGAGACTCTGATAACTACAGCTCAGACTGAGAGAGATAACTACAGCTCAGACTGAGAGGCTCTGATAACTACAGCTCAGACTGAGAGAGATAACTACAGCTCAGACTGAGAGGCTCTGATAACTACAGCTCAGACTGAGAGAGATAACTACAGCTCAGACTGAGAGGCTCTGATAACTACAGCTCAGACTGAGAGACTCTGATAACTACAGCTCAGACTGAGAGGCTCTGATAACTACAGCTCAGACTGAGAGAGATAACTACAGCTCAGACTGAGAGACTCTGATAACTACAGCTCAGACTGAGAGACTCTGATAACTACAGCTCAGACTGAAAGGCTCTGATAACTACAGCTCAGACTGAGAGGCTCTGATAACTACAGCTCAGACTGAGAGAGATAACTACAGCTCAGACTGAGAGACTCTGATAACTACAGCTCAGACTGAGAGACTCTGATAACTACAGCTCAGACTGAGAGAGATAACTACGCTCAGACTGAGAGGCTCTGATAACTACAGCTCAACTGAGAGGCTCTGATAACTACAGCTCAGAGTGAGAGGCTCTGATAACTACAGCTCAGACTGAGAGAGATAACTACAGCTCAGACTGAGAACTCCTGATAACTACAGCTCAGAGTGAGAGGCTCTGATAACTACAGCTCAGACTGAGAGGAAATTACAATTGTCGGGCTTCAAATCAACTCAAGATTCAAGTCTCTATCACATGTAGCAGCTACAGCTTTTTCCGGTGTAGATATGGACAGTGGCGTTTTTATATGTACAAAAGTGGTGGTCACGAACAACAACTTAGATGTGTGTATATAAGCTCCTGGTGCTTTTTTAAACACGCAAACAAATAGCTGTAGCTATCCATGGTTCCGATAGAGGGGGGGGGGGGTGTAAAGAAAACAGACACTCATCCCGAGGTCACAATATCAATGGATCCAGCAGAGCAACAGCCTATAGGCAAAACTCAGAAGATCAACAAGAGATATGAACAGAATGAACCAAGCTGCCGTAGACGCTCAGCTTCATTCACGTTCTTTCTGTGGTACTGATTGTAATCGCTATACGCTGCTCTCTCTCGTCTGCTGTTCACAAAGTTCTACACTTTTCGCGCACACGTACTTACAGCCAATCAGCTCTGAATTATAAGATGACGTTGGTGGGTATGTCAGCACTTTGCCCCACTGGTGATTATTTTTGTGCCGCACACATTGAATACAAACAGACTCTGAGCATGCGCAGTGTCGTTTTTACAGGACCCGTTCAGTTAGACAGCAGAGAGGGAGGGGCATGATCGGGGCTTGCCCCACATCGCTCAACACGGCTCAATAGGCACACT
>JAAOOA010001961.1:57500-77580 GCA_012861695.1 Trematomus loennbergii
AGGAACACAGAGAGAACTACAGGAACACAGAGAGAACTACAGGAACATAGAGAGAACTACAGGAACACAGAGAGAACTACAGGAACACACAGAGAACTACAGGAACACACAGAGAACTACAGGAACACAGAGAACTACAGGAACACACAGAGAGAATACAGGAACACAGAGAGAACTACAGGAACACAGAGAGAACTACAGGAACACAAAGAGAACTACAGGAACACACAGAGAACTACAGGAACACAGAGAACTACAGGAACACACAGAGAGAACTACAGGAACACACAGAGAACTACAGGAACACAGAGAGAGAACTACAGGAACACAGAGAGAACTACAGGAACACAGAGAACTACAGGAACACAGAGAACTACAGGAACACAGAGAGAACTACAGGAACACACAGAGAACTACAGGAACACAGAGAGAACTACAGGAACACACAGAGAACTACAGGAACACACAGAGAACTACAGGAACACAGAGAACTACAGGAACACAGAGAGAACTACAGGAACACACAGAGAACTACAGGAACACACAGAGAACTACAGGAACACAGAGAGAGAACTACAGGAACACACAGAGAACTACAGGAACACACAGAGAACTACAGGAACACAGAGAGAGAACTACAGGACACACAGAGAACTACAGGAACACACAGAGAACTACAGGAACACACAGAGAACTACAGGAACACACAGAGAACTACAGGAACACATAGAACTACAGGAACACACAGAGAACTACAGGAACACATAGAACTACAGGAACTACAGGAACACAGAGAGAACTACAGGAACACAGAGAGAAACAGGAACACAGAGAGAACTACAGGAACACATAGAGAACTACAGGAACACAGAGAGAACTACAGGAACACAGAGAGAACTACAGGAACATAGAGAGAACTACAGGAACACAGAGAGAGAACTACAGGAACACACAGAGAACTACAGGAACACACAGAGAACTACAGGAACACAGAGAGAGAACTACAGGAACACACAGAGAACTACAGGAACACACAGAGAACTACAGGAACACACAGAGAACTACAGGAACACACAGAGAACTACAGGAACACATAGAACTACAGGAACACACAGAGAACTACAGGAACACATAGAACTACAGGAACTACAGGAACACAGAGAGAACTACAGGAACACAGAGAGAACTACAGGAACACAGAGAGAACTACAGGAACACATAGAGAACTACAGGAACACAGAGAGAACTACAGGAACACAGAGAGAACTACAGGAACATAGAGAGAACTACAGGAACACAGAGAGAACTACAGGAACACACAGAGAACTACAGGAACACACAGAGAACTACAGGACACAGAGAACTACAGGAACACACAGAGAGAACTACAGGAACACAGAGAGAACTACAGGAACACAGAGAGAACTACAGGAACACAAAGAGAACTACAGGAACACACAGAGAACTACAGGAACACAGAGAGAACTACAGGAACACACAGAGAACTACAGGAACACACAGAGAACTACAGGAACACACAGAGAACTACAGGAACACACAGAGAACTACAGGAACACAGAGAGAGAACTACAGGAACACACAGAGAACTACAGGAACACACAGAGAACTACAGGAACACAGAGAGAGAACTACAGGAAACACAGAGAACTACAGGAACACAGAGAGAACTACAGGAACTACAGGAACTACAGGAACACACAGAGAACTACAGCAACAACAGGAACACAGAGAGAACTACAGGAACACAGAGAGAACTACAGGAACACAGAGAGAACTACAGGAACACATAGAACTACAGGAACTACAGGAACACAGAGAGAACTACAGGAACACAGAGAGAACTACAGGAACACAGAGAGAACTACAGGAACATAGAGAGAACTACAGGAACACAGAGAGAACTACAGGAACACACAGAGAACTACAGGAACACACAGAGAACTACAGGAACACAGAGAACTACAGGAACACACAGAGAGAACTACAGGAGCACACAGAGAACTACAGGAACACACAGAGAACTACAGGAACACACAGAGAGAACTGCAGGAACACACAGAGAACTACAGGAACACACAGAGAACTACAGAACTACAGGAACACAGAGAACTACAGGAACACAGAGAGAACTACAGGATAACAGAGAGAACTACAGGAACACAGAGAGAACTACAGGAACACACAGAGAACTACAGGAACACAGAGAGAACTACAGGAACACACAGAGAACTACAGGAACACAGAGAGAACTACAGGAACACACAGAGAGAACTACAGGAACACAGAGAGAACTACAGGAACACAGAGAGAGAACTACAGGAACACATAGAGAACTACAGGAACACATAGAGAACTACAGGAACACAGAGAGAGAACTACAGGAACACAGAGAACTACAGGAACACAGAGAGAACTACAGGAACACAGAGAGAACTACAGGAACACAGATAGAACTACAGGAACACACAGAGAACTACAGGAACACAGAGAGAACTACAGGAACACACAGAGAACTACAGGAACACACAGAGAACTACAGGAACACACAGAGAACTACAGGAACACACAGAGAACTACAGGAACACAGAGAGAACTACAGGAACACACAGAGAACTACAGGAACACAGAGAGAACTACAGGACACACAGAGAACTACAGGAACACAGACAGAACTACAGGAAACACAGAGAACTACAGGAACACACAGAGAACTACAGGAACACACAGAGAGCTACAGGAACACACAGAGAACTACAGGAACACACAGAGAACTACAGGAACACACAGAGAACTACAGGAACACAGAGAGAACTACAGGAACACACAGAGAGCTACAGGAACACACAGAGAACTACAGGAACACACAGAGAACTACAGGAACACACAGAGAGAACTACAGGAACACACAGAGAACTACAGGAACACAGAGAGAACTACAGGAACACACAGAGAACTACAGGAACACAGAGAGAACTACAGGAACACACAGAGAGAACTACAGGAACACACAGAGAACTATAGGAACACAGAGAGAACTACAGGAACACAGAGAGAACTACAGGAACACACAGAGAGAACTACAGGAACACAGAGAGAACTACAGGAACACAGAGAGAACTACAGGAACATAGAGAGAACTACAGGAACACATAGAACTACAGGAACACAGAGAGAACTACAGGAACACACAGAGAGAACTACAGGAACACAGAGAGAACTACAGGAACACAGAGAGAGAACTACAGGAACACATAGAGAACTACAGGAACACATAGAGAACACAGGAACACAGAGAGAGAACTACAGGAACACAGAGAACTACAGGAACACAGAGAGAACTACAGGAACACAGAGAGAACTACAGGAACACAGATAGAACTACAGGAACACACAGAGAACTACAGGAACACAGAGAGAACTACAGGAACACACAGAGAACTACAGGAACACACAGAGAACTACAGGAACACAGAGAACTACAGGAACACACAGAGAACTACAGGAACACAGAGAGAACTACAGGAACACACAGAGAACTACAGGAACACAGAGAGAACTACAGGAACACACAGAGAACTACAGGAACACAGACAGAACTACAGGAACACACAGAGAACTACAGGAACACACAGAGAACTACAGGAACACACAGAGAGCTACAGGAACACACAGAGAACTACAGGAACACACAGAGAACTACAGGAACACACAGAGAACTACAGGAACACAGAGAGAACTACAGGAACACACAGAGAGCTACAGGAACACACAGAGAACTACAGGAACACACAGAGAACTACAGGAACACACAGAGAGAACTACAGGAACACACAGAGAACTACAGGAACACAGAGAGAACTACAGGAACACACAGAGAACTACAGGAACACAGAGAGAATACAGGAACCACAGAGAGAACTACAGGAACACACAGAGAACTATAGGAACACAGAGAGAACTACAGGAACACAGAGAGAACTACAGGAACACACAGAGAGAACTACAGGAACACAGAGAAACTACAGGAACACAGAGAGAACTACAGGAACATAGAGAGAACTACAGGAACACATAGAACTACAGGAACTACAGGAACACATAGAACTACAGGAACTACAGGAACACAGAGAGAAACTACAAACACGTAAGGTGTGCCTCGCTCGCGCGACAAACACTCCCTCCCGGTCCTCCCGATGTCCAGTCGGCCTGCCGGTGAGCGTGGAAGTGTGGTCTGCACAAGCGGGCGGCAGGAGCGAGGCTTTCAGCATCAGCACGTAGATGGTATTTTAAACTCGATGTGCTCTGAAACTACGGGGCGGCCGAGGAAAAAATACACATGCGTTAATCGCGTTAAAATAATTAGTGGCGTTAATTTTTTTTTTGCGTTAACGCGTTATTAACGCGTTAACTTGACAGCCTAATAAATATATATATGACTGACTGCATTTTGCACAGCCCTCCACTTTAAATATAATTCACTGTAGTTTATTATTATGTGTTGTTATTATTATGAATGTGTTGTTGTTGTCATAATGTGTGTTGTTATTATAATGTGTTGTTGTTGTTAAAAGTGTTGTTGTTGTTGTGTTTTTACCTGTCTCCCTGCAGATGTGGATGAGTGCGTTGCTGTGCTGACGAGGATCTCCTCTGCGATCATTTCTGTCACAACTTCATCGGGGGGTTCTACTGCTCCTGTCGCTACGGTTACCAGCTGCATGCCGACAACCGCACCTGCACAGGTGAGACCAACCTGAGACCAACCTGAGACCAACCTGAGACTAACCTGAGACTAACCTGAGACCAACCTGAGACCAACCTGAGACCAACCTGAGACCAACCTGAGACTAACCTGAGACTAACCTGAGACTAACCTGAGACTAACCTGAGACCAACCTGAGACTAACCTGAGACCAACCTGAGACCAACCTGAGACTAACCTGAGACTAACCTGAGACTAACCTGAGACCAACCTGAGACTAACCTGAGACCAACCTGAGACCAACCTGAGACTAACCTGAGACCAACCTGAGACCAACCTGAGACTAACCTGAGACCAACCTGAGACCAACCTGAGACCAACCTGAGACCAACCTGAGACCAACCTGAGACTAACCTGAGACCAACCTGAGACCAACCTGAGACCAACCTGAGACCAACCTGAGACCAACCTGAGACTAACCTGAGACCAACCTGAGACCAACCTGAGACTAACCTGAGACCAACCTGAGACTAACCTGAGACCAACCTGAGACCAACCTGAGACCAACCTGAGACCAACCTGAGACCAACCTGAGACCAACCTGAGACTAACCTGAGACCAACCTGAGACCAACCTGAGACCAACCTGAGACTAACCTGAGACCAACCTGAGACCAACCTGAGACCAACCTGAGACCAACCTGAGACCAACCTGAGACTAACCTGAGACCAACCTGAGACCAACCTGAGACCAACCTGAGACCAACCTGAGACCAACCTGAGACCAACCTGAGACTAACCTGAGACCAACCTGAGACCAACCTGAGACCAACCTGAGACCAACCTGAGACCAACCTGAGACTAACCTGAGACCAACCTGAGACCAACCTGAGACTAACCTGAGACCAACCTGAGACCAACTTGAGACCAACCTGAGACTAACCTGAGACCAACCTGAGACCAACCTGAGACCAACCTGAGACTAACCTGAGACCAACCTGAGACCAACCTGAGACTAACCTGAGACTAACCTGAGACCAACCTGAGACTAACCTGAGACTAACCTGAGACTAACCTGAGATCAACCTGAGACTAACCTGAGACTAACCTGAGACCAACCTGAGACCAACCTGAGACCAACCTGAGACCAACCTGAGACCAACCTGAGACCAACCTGAGACTAACCTGAGACCAACCTGAGACCAACCTGAGACTAACCTGAGACTAACCTGAGACCAACCTGAGACTCACCTGAGACTTACCTGAGACCAACCTGAGACTAACCTGAGACTAACCTGAGACCAACCTGAGACCAACCTGAGACCAACCTGAGACCAACCTGAGACTAACCTGAGACCAACCTGAGACCAACCTGAGACTAACCTGAGACTAACCTGAGACCAACCTGAGACTCACCTGAGACTTACCTGAGACCAACCTGAGACTAACCTGAGACTAACCTGAGACCAACCTGAGACCAACCTGAGACCAACCTGAGACCAACCTGAAACCAACCTGAGACTCACCTGAGACTCACCTGAGACTCACCTGAGACTAGAGTCTCCCAGCTGTGTGCGTCACTCTTTAGTGTCCCCTGGTCTCCCAGCTGTGTGCGTCACTCTTTAGTGTCCCCTTGTCTCCCAGCTGTGTGCGTCACTCTTTAGTGTCCCCTGGTCTCCCAGCTGTGTGCGTCACTCTTTAGTGTCCCCTGGTCTCCCAGCTGGTGCGTCACTCTTTAGTGTCCCTTGTCTCCCAGCTGTGTGCGTCACTCTTTAGTGTCCCCTGGTCTCCCAGCTGTGTGCGTCACTCTTTAGTGTCCCCTGGTCTCCCAGCTGTGTGCGTCACTCTTTAGTGTCCCCTTGTCTCCCAGCTGTGTGCGTCACTCTTTAGTGTCCCCTGGTCTCCCAGCTGTGTGCGTCACTCTTTAGTGTCCCCTTGTCTCCCAGCTGTGTGCGTCACTCTTTAGTGTCCCCTGGTCTCCCAGCTGTGTGCGTCACTCTTTAGTGTCCCCTGGTCTCCCAGCTGTGTGCGTCACTCTTTAGTGTCCCCTGGTCTCCCAGCTATGTGCGTCACTCTTTAGTGTCCCTGGTCTCCCAGCTGTGTGCGTCACTCTTTAGTGTCCCCTGGTCTCCCAGCTGTGTGGGTCACTCTTTAGTGTCCCCTGGTCTCCCAGCTATGTGCGTCACTCTTTAGTGTCCCCTGGTCTCCCAGCTGTGTGCGTCACTCTTTAGTGTCCCCTGGTCTCCCAGCTGTGTGCGTCACTCTTTAGTGTCCCTGGTCTCCCAGCTGTGTGCGTCACTCTTTAGTGTCCCCTTGTCTCCCAGCTGTGTGCGTCACTCTTTAGTGTCCCCTGGTCTCCCAGCTGTGTGCGTCACTCTTTAGTGTCCCCTTGTCTCCCAGCTGTGTGCGTCACTCTTTAGTGTCCCCTGGTCTCCCAGCTGTGTGCGTCACTCTTTAGTGTCCCCTGGTCTCCCAGCTGTGTGCGTCACTCTTTAGTGTCCCCTTGTCTCCCAGCTGTGTGCGTCACTCTTTAGTGTCCCCTGGTCTCCCATGTGTGCGTCACTCTTTAGTGTCCCCTGGTCTCCCAGCTGTGTGCGTCACTTTTTAGTGTCCCCTGGTCTCCCAGCTGTGTGCGTCACTCTTTAGTGTCCCCTGGTCTCCCAGCTATGTGCGTCACTCTTTAGTGTCCCCTGGTCTCCCAGCTGTGTGCGTCACTCTTTAGTGTCCCCTGGTCTCCCAGCTGTGTGCGTCACTCTTTAGTGTCCCCTGGTCTCCCAGCTGTGTGCGTCACTCTTTAGTGTCCCCTTGTCTCCCAGCTGTGTGCGTCACTCTTTAGTGTCCCCTGGTCTCCCAGCTGTGTGCGTCACTCTTTAGTGTCCCCTTGTCTCCCAGCTGTGTGCGTCACTTTTTAGTGTCCCCTGGTCTCCCAGCTGTGTGCGTCACTCTTTAGTGTCCCCTGGTCTCCCAGCTGTGTGCATCACTCTTTAGTGTCCCCTGGTCTCCCAGCTGTGTGTGTCACTCTTTAGTGTCCCCTGGTCTCCCAGCTATGTGCGTCACTCTTTAGTGTCCCCTGGTCTCCCAGCTGTGTGCGTCACTCTTTAGTGTCCCCTGGTCTCCCAGCTGTGTGCGTCACTCTTTAGTGTCCCCTGGTCTCCCAGCTGTGTGCGTCACTCTTTAGTGTCCCCTGGTCTCCCAGCTATGTGCGTCACTCTTTAGTGTCCCCTGGTCTCCCAGCTATGTGCGTCACTCTTTAGTGTCCCCTGGTCTCCCAGCTGTGTGCGCCACCCTTTAGTGTCCCCTGGTCTCCCAGCAGTGTGCGTCACTCTTTAGTGTCCCTGGTCTCCCAGCTGTGTGCGTCACTCTTTAGTGTCCCCTGGTCTCCCAGCTGTGTGCGTCACTCTTTAGTGTCCCCTGGTCTCCCAGCTATGTGCGTCACTCTTTAGTGTCCCCTGGTCTCCCAGCTGTGTGCGTCACTCTTTAGTGTCCCCTGGTCTCCCAGCTGTGTGTGTCACTCTTTAGTGTCCCCTGGTCTCCCAGCTATGTGCGTCACTCTTTAGTGTCCCCTGGTCTCCCAGCTGTGTGCGTCACTCTTTAGTGTCCCCTGGTCTCCCAGCTGTGTGCGTCCTTTCTGAAGCTGTTTCTCCTGATGAAGGAGGTTAGCACCCGTTAGCCTCCGTACACCTGAAGTGTATCACGTGATGTAATATAGAGCTAGCTAACATTAGCTGTTAGCAGCCGCTAAAATAAGTTTCATCGTGGTGCGTTTAAGATCTACTCAGTAAAAAAGAGGTTTGGGCGAGGGTTTATTTTAACGTCATCATGATGGGTTCAAATGTCATCAAGTGTAGTTTTTGTAACTTCCTGTTTGACTTCCTGACAGAAGCTAGCAGCGATGAAGCGATGTTAGCTTTCCTGTTCCACCGTGGGATCAGGATGAGTGTGTGTTTGTGTATGCTCTGTGTGTGTGTGGTGTGTGTGTGTGTGTGTGTGTGTGTGTGTGTGGTGTGTGTGTGTGTGTGTGTGTGTGTGTGTGTGTGTGTGTGTGTGTGTGTGTGTGTCTCCTGAGTCGTCGCTGGAGTAGTGTGTATTAGTACCTGTAGTTGTGTATTAGTGTGTATTAGTACCTATAGTTGTGTAGGTCAGTCTCCAGCCACGTTCTCCCTGAGTCGTCGCTGTGGAACATCACCGTCGCCTCGTGTCCGTCAGTCTCGATGTCGTCTGGAGCTCGAGTCCCGCAGAACGGACCGAACGTCCTGCTGCCAGACCAACCCAGTCTCACGGCATTTCGTGTTATTAGACACGAAATTAATGTAATCTATTGATTCGTGTTCACCAACACCATTTTCACATTTTTTTCGTGTCTCACAGAACGATTTTAAAAGCAATGTATTTCTATTGGTAGTATGTTTCGTGCCTGCAACACGTCTTTTTGTCCAGTCGGGTCTTGGAAGACCAGAAGCTGTGTGGTTCATAAAAACATGTTCTTACTCAATATCTTACCGTAAGCCTAACCCGATCCCTTTGATTTTAAATTGTATAATGTCTGAGTTTTTTTGCCGTCAGTGAGGAAAAAAATGTCTCAGAGCCTCAGAATACTGACATCTGGATTTTATGTCATCTTTGTTTCCTTCTAATGTGTTATTATTTGGTGCAGGCACGAAACATACTACCAATAGAAATACATTGCTTCTAAAATCGTTCTGTGTCAGAATACTGAAATCTGTATTTTTTTAAATGTGTTTTTCCTTCTAATTTGTTATAATTTACATTGCTTTTAAAATCGTTCTGTGTGACACGAAAAAATGGCGAAATCGTGTTGAACACGAATCAATAGATTAATTTCGTGACTATAACAAAATGCCGTGAGACTGGGTTGGCCAGACACCACCTGACATCCCATAATATACACTTCCTGTTCAGTTACTGCTTTTAGACAGACGCTGTGTGTCTACAGGGACCTCAGGATAAAGTGTGTGTGTGTGTGTGTGTGTGTGTGTGTGTGGTGTGGTGTGTGTGTGTGGTGTGTGTGGTGTGTGTGTGTGTGTGTGTGTGTGTGTGTGTGTGTGTGGTGTGTGTGTGTGTGTGTGGTGTGTGTGTGTGTGTGTGTGTGTGTGTGTGTGTGTGTGTGTGTGGTGTGTGTGTGTGTGTGTGTGTGTGTGTGTGTGTGTGGATTACGGTGTGTACCAAGTGCTGTGAGTTAACCTCCCTCAGTTTAATCCTCCGTCCTCAGACTGTGTCACAGCTTTAAACACAAAGAGCTTACACTGTGTGTGTGTGTGTGTGTGTGTGTGTGTGTGTGTGTGTGTGTGTGTGTGTGTGTGTGTGTGTGTTTGTGTTTAGAGGTTGATCTGAATTCCAGCGGCTGATCCGGATCACGTCTCCAAGTCAAACACTGAAACTCTTTGTGACAAACATCACAAACCTCTCCTTTACTTTAAAACAATTAAAAATAAAAACTGCAGTTTTTACATCACATGTTACTTGTTAGACGCTTTTATCCAAAGCGACTAACATGCTCAACACTGTGGGCAATCCCTCTGGAGCACTTTGGGGTGAAGTGTCTCAGGGACACAACAACATGCTGCCTGCAGTGGGGTTTGAACCTGTGACCCTCTGATCCTAACACCTACGGACAACTCACTGCACCACACACCAATATTATAATACTGAACATGCAGTGTGTGTGTGTGTGTGTGTGTGTGTGTGTGTGTGTGTGTGTGTGTGTGTGTGTGTGTGTGTGTGTGTGTGTGTGTGTGTGTGTGTGTGGTGTTGTGTGTGTGTGTGTGTGTGTGTGTGTGTGTGTGTGTGTGGACTCTGCCCTCTCTCTGACTGATAGCAGCTTCTGATTGGAGCTAAATATTTACATGTTCTGCATGTCTCTGTGTGGGGGAGGCTCACACACACACACACACACACACACACACACACACACACACACACACACACACACACACACACACACACACAGATTAGGGGGTCGGGGGTCTTGACTCTCAAAATGTCTCTGACATAAACATAGAGGATCAGGGGGGGATTTCTGTGGGAAGATACAACAGATATGTTATATATTGATGCTTTCTAACCCTGATGCATTGTGGGTAACTCCGAGCTTTACAGACACTCTGCAGGAAACTGTCAACATATAAATAATAATACCAATAAGTAATCACA
The DNA here is from genome assembly GCA_012861695.1 of Trematomus loennbergii. NCBI lineage: Eukaryota > Metazoa > Chordata > Actinopteri > Perciformes > Nototheniidae > Trematomus > Trematomus loennbergii. The sequence goes on from JAAOOA010001961.1 coordinate 68,391, forward strand.
TTATTGTTACATTACAACAAATTACCCAGGGTTATAAAGTTAACATTTCATCTGTTATTTCAGTTTGTGGATTTATTATATGTTCTCTTGATTGTAACGCTTAATCCAATGTGTGTCTGTGTGTGTGTGTGTGTGTGTGTGTGTGTGGTGTGTGCGTGTGTGTGTGTGTGTGCGTGTGTGTGTGTGTGTGTCAGTGGAGTGCAGTGACGGTGTGTTCAGGGAGCGCTCTGGAGTTCTGAGCTCTGTAGATTTCCCCTCTCCGTACCCTAAGAGCTCCGACTGCTCGCTGAGGATCCAGGTGCCGCCGGGCTTCAGGCTCCGCCTCCACTTCCACCCCCGCTTCGACATCGAGGACCACCCCGAGGTCAGCTGTCCTTATGACCAGCTGAGGGTGAGACACACACACACACACACACACACACACACACACACACACACACACACACACACACACACACACACACACACACACACACACACACACACACTTTATCCTGAGGTTCCTGTAGACACACAGCGTCTGTCTAAAAGCAGTAACTGAACAGGAAGTGTATATTATGGGATGTCAGGTGGTGTCTGGCAGCAGGACGTTCGGTCCGTTCTGCGGGACTCGAGCTCCAGACGACATCGAGACTGACGGACACGAGGCGACGGTGATGTTCCACAGCGACGACTCAGGGGAGAACGTGGGCTGGAGACTGACCTACACAACTATAGGTACTTATACACACAACTATAGGTACTTATCCACACTAATACACAACTACAGGTACTAATACACACTACTCCAGCGACGACTCAGGAGGGAACCTGGACTGTTGTGTTGGTCACTCTGCAGCGACAGCAGGGGGCCATCCTCTCCTACTCTATCGGTGCAGCAATCAGCAAAGCATTCTCCGTGTCTTCTCCACACTGTGACCCTACCAGCCAAGTGCTGTAGCCAATATATTGTTTTGTATACAATTAACTGATATATATTAGCTGTACACTTTACTAATATAATAGTTTCTTATGGACAACTTTACCATTAAATCCCATCCAACTAATCTTGCTGCTGTCGCTCCTCTTGGTAGTTGAGACAATGATCCAACCTGGCAACTCCGGGCTTCCTGGCAGCTGTCAATCAAAGTCCAGTGGCTCCGCCCCAAACTTTTCATGTGCGCGCAGACAGTACTCCGCGACCGAGCAAGAGGGCTGTCTCGCGGGGGGTTTAATCTACACACAAGGGTCATTTTATGCGCGTGCAAAAGCAAATGTTTTGCGCGCTCGAATATTGACCGAATTCTGGCTCCATATCTGTACACAGAGCATATAGGCTTTTATTTTGTTGTGACAGGAAGTACGTGTGCGGCACCTGAAGCCCCGCCCCATGCCCTGCTGACTCCCGTCCAATCAGAATACTCGTTCAAAGACCACATCCTGTTCACCTGCTCAACTGGATTCACTGTGCTGCAGGTACTGCGTCTTATTCTGAAAAACCACGTCACTTCCTGCCATCTCAGAGCTGTGATTTAATGTGTGTGTGTGTGTGTGTGTGTGTGTGTGTGTGTGGTGTGTGTTGTGTGGTGTGTGTGTGTGTGTGTGTGTGTGTGTGTGTGTGTGTGTGTGTGTGTGTGTGTGTGGTAGGATGGAGAGGCTCTGGATCATCTTCAGATCGTCTGTCAGTCTGACGGCTCGTGGAGCAGCAGCCCCCCCCACTGCCAGAGTGAGTATTCAGTATATATTACTATCATATAGTATGTAGGGTAAAGTATGTAGTATGTATACATACTACATACTTTATACTACACACTACATAGTTTAACTATACATACTAGTACATACCAGTGGCGAGCCGTGAGCTTTATACCTAGGCCCTCTGACCCCCACCCCTTCCCCCCAGGGTGCAAAACGCATCAATGACAGCGACCCTCTACCACACAGAACAACACCTGTGAACCCAATGTGTGTTCTTTGACATTGAAAATGATATTGCATTGTGTTTGTTACTTTCGTTGCAGTTGTATGTCTTAAGTGTAATTTGGCATGCTTTTATTTGAAGGCGAGTTCACGCTGTTGACAGGAAGTTGTTGTTGCTATGGAAACAAGAAAAGTTTCACAGCGGGCGGAACTTGTCATAAAGTCCGCGATAATAAAACCCACCCATTTAGAGAGAAGATATGATTGGTCAATTGTACTGTCATTTGACATTACTCTCTCGTTCAGTTACTATAGCAACCCTCTGTGAATCGCAGAGAGGGCCAGACGAGCTTCTTTCATGTAACCCCTACATTCAAACAGAGACTGAACAGGCAGATTCCAAGGATTTATTTATTTGGAAATGTTATTTTAAATACAATTAAATCAAGTTTTTTTTCGGTAAAACTAATGAAAAATATAACAAAAATAATATTAAAAAAATATATATTTCAAAAATATATATATTTTTTAAATGTTTTTAAATATTATTTTTTAGAATATCTTAGGCCCTCACAGAGGGCCTAGAGGGCCCTGACGGCTCGCCACTGCTACATACTTTATACTATATACATTATATAATATATAACTACTTTTATAGTAGTACACTACGTGTGTAGTATAAAGTATATATTATTATCATATAGATATACTTTAAACAGAACATCCATTATAAAAAGTAGTTATATATTATATAATGTATAGTATAAAGTATGTAGTATGTATAATTTAAACTATGTAGTGTGTAGTATAAAGTATGCAGTATGTAGTATGAAGTATATATTATTATCATATGGATATACTTTAAACAGAACATACATTATAAAAAGTAGTTATATATTATATAATGTATATAGTATAAAGTATGTAGCAGTGGCCCTCTAGGCCCTGACGGCTCGCCACTGCTACATACTTTATACTTTATACATTATATAATATATAACTACTTTTTATAGTAGTACACTACGTGTTAGTAAAGTATATATTATTATCATATAGATATACTTTAAACAGAACATCCATTATAAAAAGTAGTTATATATTATATAATGTATATAGTAAAGTATGTAGTATGTATAATTTAAACTATGTAGTGTGTAGTATAAAGTATGAAGTATGTAGAATGTAGTATGTAGTATAAAGTATGCAGTATGTAGTATGAAGTATATTATTATCATATGGATATACTTTAAACAGAACATACATTATAAAAAGTAGTTATATATTATATAATGTATGTAGTATAAAGTACGTAGTATGTATAGTTTAAACTATGTAGTGTGTGTAGTATAAAGTATGTAGTGTGTAGTATAAAGTATGTAGTATGTAGTATGAAGTATGTAGTATAAAGTATAAAGTATGAAGTATAAAGTATGTAATATGTAGTATAAAGTATAAAGTATGAAGTATAAAGTATGTAATATGTAGTATAAAGTATATAGTATGAAGTATGTAGTATGTAGTATGTAGTGTAAAGTATAAGTATGTAGTAGAAAGTATGAAGTATAAAGTATGTAATATGTAGTATAAAGTATGTAGTATGAAGTATGTAGTATAAAGTATGTAGTATATAGTATAAAGTATATAGTATGTAGTGTAAAGTATGAAGTATAAAGTATATATAGTAGGGATGTAACGATACCAAAAACTCACGGTACGATAATATCGCGATAACAAGTCCACGGTACGATAATATCGCGATATTGAAAACATTTTTTTAATTTAAAATTAAAACATTTTTGGGGAAAATGTGAATTTTAAAATGTATTTATTTTTTACTTGAAAACATTTTCTTTATTAAATAATACATCTGATTTGTACAGCTTTTAGTAGGATAGTAGTATTTTAAAGTGTCAAAAACAAAGTGAGAGTAACAGACTGGAACAAGAACACCAGTGTTTTTTTACCTACTAGTACAACCAAACAAAGTAGGCATTTTCTTTGTGCCACTGCACCTCACAAATAAACAAGGACATCTAATAATCAGACCCTGCAACAACATAAATCAAGTTTCACTCAGTTTTTCAAGTAACTCAACTCAAACTCACTAACTCACTCACTCAGCATCATCAGACAGGTTTTTAGGAATATGAGCATGCCCACATTTCCAGGTAGAAGCTGGGATGTTTGGGCGTTTTGTTGCTGGGACTGATGTTGCTGGGACTGATGTTGCTGGTACTGATGTTGCTGGTACTGATGTTGCTGGGACTGATGTTGCTGGGACTGATGTTGCTGGGACTGATGTTGCTGGTACTGATGTTGCTGGACTGATGTTGCTGGTAGTACTGATGTTGCTGGGACTGATGTTGCTGGGACTGATGTTGCTGGGACTGATGTTGCTGGGACTGATGTTGCTGGTAGTACTGATGTTGCTGGGACTGATGTTGCTGGGACTGATGTTGCTGGGACTGATGTTGCTGGGACTGATGTTGCTGGGACAGCAGTGGTCGCATTAACCGAATATCTTTTTAACAATGACGGAAAAATCTGAAAGCAGTCTGTCATTTTTACAGATTAGAACAAACTCGGAACAGCGCCAAAGATTCCCCGCAGCGAGGCTCTGGTGTTTGCCGTGTTATGCATGCCCTCCAAAAGGAAATGATATAGTTTCCAAACCGTACTTTGCCGTACAGATCGTTGAAATGTCTGGGAGCTTTTGCTTTACGCTGTGCGCGCTCCCGCGAGGTGCATGCATATCTCGGTGGGCATGCATAACACGGCATAACACCTGTCCTTTTGTGTTATCTGTTGTTTTATGTTCATGTTGTAACCTACTTGCTGCCATGTTGGACAGGTCTCCCTCGAAAAGAGATTGATGATCTCAACGGGACCACCTGGTTAAATAAAGGTTTAAAAAAAAAAAACATTAAAAAAAATCGTGGTTGATTTTGTCAGTCTCACGACGGGATTGTGACGTTGATTTATCGCGATACCGCGATATTCGGTATATCGTTACATTCCTAATATATAGTATAAGTATTTCGTATAAAGTATGTAGTATTTCGTATAAAGTATGTAGTATGTAGTATGAAGTATGTAGTATTACATACGTAGTATGAAGTATGTAGTATGTAGTATAAAGTATGTAGTATGAAGTATGAAGTATGTAGTATGTAGTATAAAGTATGTAGTATGTAGTATGTAGTATGTAGTATAAAGTATAAAGTATGTAGTATAGTATGTAGTATTTCGTATAAAGTATGTAGTATGTAGTATGAAGTATGTAGTATTACATACGTAGTATGAAGTATGTAGTATGTAGTATAAAGTATGTAGTATGAAGTATGAAGTATGTAGTATGTAGTATAAAGTATGTAGTATGTAGTATGTAGTATGTAGTATAAAGTATAAAGTATGTAGTATATAGTATGTAGTATGTAGTATGTAGTATGTAGTATGTAGTATAAAGTATTTAGTATTTCGTATAAAGTATGTAGTATGTAGTATAAAGTATTTCGTATAAAGTATTTAGTATTTCGTATAAAGTATGTAGTATGTAGTATGAAGTATGTAGTATATAGTATGTAGTATAAAGTATGTAGTATGTAGTATGTAGTATGTAGTATAAAGTATAAAGTATGTAGTATATAGTATGTAGTATGTAGTATAAAGTATGTAGTATGTAGTATGTAGTATGAAGTATGTAGTATGTAGTATAAAGTATTTCGTATAAAGTATTTAGTATTTCGTATAAAAGTAGTATGTAGTATGAAGTATGTAGTATATAGTATGTAGTATAAAGTATGTAGTATGTAGTATGTAGTATTACATACGTAGTATTAAGTATGTAGTATGTAGTATAAAGTATGTAGTATGTAGTATGAAGTATGTAGTATGTAGTATAAAGTATGTAGTATGAAGTATATAGTATGTAGTATAAAGTATGTAGTATGTAGTATGTAGTATGTAGTATAAAGTATGTAGTATGAAGTATGTAGTATGTAGTATAAAGTATGTAGTATATAGTATGTTGTATGTAGTATAAAGTATGTAGTATGTAGTATGTAGTATGTAGTATGAAGTATGTAGTATGTAGTCTAAAGTATGTAGTATGTAGTATAAAGTATGTAGTATATAGTATGTAGTATAAAGTATGTAGTATGTAGTATGTAGTATGTAGTATGAAGTATGAAGTATGTAGTATAAAGTATGTAGTATGTAGTATGTAGTAAGTAGTATAAAGTATGAAGTATATAGTATGAAGTATGTAGTATGTAGTATAAAGTATGTAGTATGTAGTATAAAGTATGTAGTATGTAGTATGAAGTATGAAGTATGTAGTATAAAGTATGTAGTATGTAGTATGTAGTAAGTAGTATAAAGTATGTAGTATGTAGTATAAAGTATGTAGTATGTAGTATGAAGTATGTAGTATGTAGTATGTAGTATGAAGTATGTAGTATGTAGTATGTAGTATGTAGTATGAAGTATGTAGTATGTAGTATGTAGTATGTAGTATGTAGTATAATATGTAGTATGTAGTATGAAGTATGTAGTATGTAGTATGTAGTATAAAGTATGTAAGTATGTAGTATGTAGTATGAAGTATGAAGTATGTAGTATGTAGTATAGAGTATGTAGTATGTAGTATGTAGTATAAAGTATGTAGTATATAGTATGTAGTATGTATGTAGTATAAAGTATAAAGTATGTAGTATGTAGTATAAAGTATGTAGTATGTAGTATGTATGTAGTATATAGTATGTAGTATGTAGTATAAAGTATGTAGTATGTAGTATGAAGTATGTAGTATGTAGTATGTAGTATGAAGTATGTAGTAGTATGTAGTATGAATTATGTAGTAAGTAGTATGAAGTATGTAGTATAAAGTATGTAGTATGTAGTATGTATGTAGTATGTAGTATGAAGTATGTAGTATGTAGTATGTAATATAAAGTATCTAGTATGAAGTATGTAGTATAAAGTATGTAGTATGTAGTATGTAGTAAGTAGTATAAAGTATGTAGTATAGTATAAAGTATGAAGTATGTAGTATGTAGTATAAAGTATGTAGTATAAAGTATTATTTATACTTTAAAGCGTTGTTCTTTTCTCTGTAGACACTGGGAGGAGGAGGAGGGCTTTGTCCAGCATCTTAACCAATCACAGTCAAGATTAGTCAGAGAGTGATTCCTATTGGCCGATAGAGAAACTGCAGTTAGTTTAAAATGAATTTTAATAAAACAGATGAAAGGAATCTGCAGTGTTGTGTTTCTGTCATACTTTTACATATATTAATACACACTTTATTTAGAATACCAATACAAAGTATGTAGTATAAAGTATGGAGTATGTAGTATGTAGTATAAAGTATGTAGTATGTAGTATAAAGTATGTAGTATGTATAGTACAGATGAGAGGATATGCAGTGTTATGTTTCTGTCATAATGTTACATATATTAATACACAGAGTCCAGCTGACTTTATTAATAATACTAAATAACATCAGAAATCATCTCTCTCAGGATTCACTGTTCTCTATACGCTGACAGCTGATTGGTCCTCTCTCTATACGCTACACTGACAGCTGATTGGTCCTCTCTCTATACGCTGACAGCTGATTGGTCCTCTCTCTCACAGTGGTGGATTGTGGGACTCCACATGCGGTTGCCATGGCCGACCTGGTGTTTGGTAGTCATGACAACAGCACAGTGTTTGGATCCACGGTTTCCTACCTCTGCCGCGAGGACGCCGTCCGGCTGGACCCTAGCAACAGTAACTATGATGTGTTAACTAGTAAAAAAGTCATCGTATGGTAAAACTAAACTAGTCAACAAGTCATCATATAGTAAAACTAAACTAGTAAACAAGTCATCACATAGTAAAACTAGTCAACAAGTCATCGTATAGTAAAACTAGTCAACAAGTCATCACATAGTAAAACTAGTCAACAAGTCATCGTATAGTAAAACTAGTAAGCAAGTCATCATATAATAAAACTAGTAAACAAGTCATCATATAGTCAAATTAAACTAGTAACCAAGTAATCATGTAGTCAAACTAGTCAACAAGTCATCACATAGTAAAACTAGTCAACAAGTCATCACATAGTCAAACTAGTCAACAAGTCATCACATAGTCAAACTAGTCAACAAGTCATGTATAGTAAAACTAGTCAACAAGTCATCACATAGTAAAACTAGTCAACAAGTCATCGTATAGTAAAACTAGTCAACAAGTCATCACGTAGTAAAACTAGTCAACAAGTCATCGTATAGTAAAACTAGTCAACAAGTCATCACATAGTAAAACTAGTCAACAAGTCATCGTATAGTAAAACTAGTCAACAAGTCATCACATAGTAAAACTAGTCAACAAGTCATCGTATAGTAAAACTAGTCAACAAGTCATCACATAGTAAAACTAGTCAACAAGTCATCACATAGTAAAACTAGTCAACAAGTCATCACATAGTCAAACTAGTCAACAAGTCATCACATAGTAAAACTAGTCAACAAGTCATCGTATAGTAAAACTAGTAACAAGTCATCACATAGTAAAACTAGTCAACAAGTCATCGTATAGTAAAACTAGTCAACAAGTCATCACGTAGTAAAACTAGTCAACAAGTCATCGATAGTAAAACTAGTCAACAAGTCATCACATCGTAAACTAGTCAACAAGTCATCGTATAGTAAAACTAGTCAACAAGTCATCACATAGTAAAACTAGTCAACAAGTCATCGTATAGTAAACTAGTCAACAAGTCATCACATAGTAAAACTAGTCAACAAGTCATCATAGTAAAACTAGTCAACAAGTCATCGTATAGTAAAACTAGTCAACAAGTCATCGTATAGTAAAACTAGTCAATAAGTCATCACATAGTAAAACTAGTAAACAAGTCATTGTATAATAAAACTAGTAAACAAGTCATCATATAGTCAAATTAAACTAGTAACCAAGTCATCATGTAGTCAACAAGTCATCACATAGTCAAACTAGTCAACAAGTCATCACATAGTCAAACTAGTCAACAAGTCATCACATAGTCAAACTAGTCAACAATCATCATATAGTAAAACTAGTAAACAAGTCATCAATAGTAAAACTAGTCAACAAGTCATCATATAGTAAAACTAGTCAACAAGTCATCGTATAGTAAAACTAGTCACAAGTCATCATAATAAAACTAGTAAACAAGTCAGTCATATAGTAAATTAAACTAGTAAACATGTCATCATGTAGTAAACAAGTCATCATATAGTCAAATTAAACTAGTAACCAAGTCATC